>JBBPBP010009780.1:3914052-3940046 GCA_037974735.1 Cicer chorassanicum
ATGCACGGAATATGCATTGACTTTTGATTTATTTTATTGAATATTTTACAAAATATATGCATTAATAGTATTTCTGTCTTTTACTCATTTATTTAATCAAATCTCACTATTTATTTATTTTATTGTATATTTAAAAAAATATGCATTAATAGTATTATTGTCTTTTACTCATTCATTTAATCAAATTTTACTATTTATTTATTTTATTTTATTGATATGTAGAAGAAATTGTGAAATCACTTAAAACTCTCACACACAACTCTGAAGTAGAATTTTCGAATTCAAATTTGGATATAATACTTCGATTAATAATATTAATATTTGTCAATTGAGTTATCTAATACGTATCAAATCTTATTATTTAAATAATTCATAAAATTATTTTATAAAGTACTTACTAAAATATCTAGATGTTAATGTTTAATTAAAAGTTAAGATTTAATTTACATACAATGTCAATGTAAATAATTTTTACGTCGTTAAAAATATTTGACTCTTACCATAACTACTTCTAAAATTAATCCTATAAATAATTGTGATGAAGTAACAATATAAATCATATCAGTTAAACTTTTAAAAATTACGTTAAAATTATTTTAAAGTGTCCGGTTTACCCATAAAATTGAAACATGAACTCCACACGACAATTTCAAACATCATATTATGATATCTGTTTGTTTTTTTGCTTCAACAATATTAGTAAATGTAAATTCTTAATGAGAGTGACATTAGTATTAGTATGTATCCCTTCGTCTTGATGGCAGGTTTTACTCATGCATCACCACCCAGCACCAAGTTTTGGTGCTATATAGAATCATATTGCTACAAATAAGAGATATTTTCTCTTTGCTGAATTTGCGGAAATAAGAAAAACACAGACCAACAAGAGTTTTCACGACATTGTGACACCAACCATATGATATTAGGTAGCAAAAGCGAAATGCGTTGGTGGGTTGCTTCGGTTACAATTAGTCTTACTCAAAATGATCATAGAGTTCCTTTAAAACGTGGCTAACTAATTTGTTTAAACAATATAGACTATTCGCTTATAAATTCCTCCAACTTATCATCACCAAACGTTTTGGATTTTGATCTTTTACATTGTAGAGACAATTAAATCTAAATAAATAAAATTTTCTCTCTTTTGATATTAATTACGATCTCCCCGATGATTACATCGTACAGCTGTAATTTTTCAATAAACATGAAGTTTATCACTAAAATATATGGTAGTACTATTTTTTAGCATGTAACTATAGTAATTCTAAAAGCATGCAAGGACCTTTGTCCATTGGAAATTTGAAGACTAAAGAACAAATTAAGCAGTTGGCTAGAAGTGATAATCTGTTAATATCATAGCTCGTACTTTAAAATAAGAAGTAATAAAATGTGTTGGTGATGGGATACCTTCATCTATCTACCCATACTACTTTATAGAAGTCTTCCAATTTGTTTATATAGTAGATATTTTTATTTGGATTGTATTGTGTTTTAAATGTGTTGGGAAATATATATATATATATTTTTTATAATGATTTGAACCATACATATGTAAAACAATATTGTATTTCCATTGAGAGATTATTAAGGATTATATTATATTATAGATATATAGTAGGTAGGTTATGTACATTAATTAGAAGTTAATTAAGGTTTGCTAACTTAATTAACATCATTACAAAAAACGTATTATACACTCATCGTAATTAATCAACTTTTATCATTCTATCTATTCCAAATAAATTATTTTTCTCTTTGTTCAATATATCAAGCTTTTATTATTCTCTTTGTTCAATATATCAAGCTTCTTAAAAAAAAGTTGCGTTTATGATATCTTGAAGCTCCTCATTTGAGTAATTGGACTTTCTCTGCGGTACCTATTTATTGCAAGGGAAACAAATGTGTTAACTTATTAGTTATGTGAGAAATGATGGAGATTTCTCTTGTGCCCTTCTTGATGAAATTGGTTCGTCGTTAGACCTGCTTATTAGTTTAGATGCCGACGAGAATTATTTTCTTTTTATTTGTCATCTTAAAAAATAAATGAGTGTTTTTGTCAACACACTTTTGTCGACCCATTAAAATGCGTAGACCTTATATATAATCTATTAAAATGTTTTAATAAAATGTGTGTTGGAGAGTAATCTCTCTAAATAAAAATAAATATTTAAAAAATTAATATATTTAAGTTAAAATTTAAACTAAATACATCAAACTTTTAAAAGCGAATTATATTGTTGATAACTATTATAAATGATCTATGGTGAACATGATTTCTAACAGCCAGATATATACCTATGTACCATAATAATGGTGCACCTTCCTACACCCAATTTTGTTTCTTACCTTAACCTCAAAATTGCATCCCTCTTTCTTCTTTTTGCCTTTGCCTTTCACAAATCATATTGTCACAATATGATTATGCACTTCAAATTTTTACACATAAACGATATCCACAAACAACCTCCAACATTAATTTATTATTTTCCTCCATTTTATAGTTTTGGAGAAAAAAAATACACACGAGTAAAGAAAAATGTATCCAATATCTAGTGCTAAAAGAGAAAATTAATATGTATAATTGAGTTTAGAAAATTTGATTTGATATTTTTGCATTACTACGTAGCTGACGTAGGGAGAAGGACGGAAAAAGTTGTGTGCAAGAAGGGTGCTAACTTTTGGGGTTTTAAGGAAATATGGAAGAAGTTTTTGTGAAGAGGTTAGGAATTAAGTGTTTTGAACGACATCAACCATGGAGACGTTTTGAAGAACCATGTCGTCGACATTCGTGTGGTTGGCTGTAGAAAGTGTATTGCACTAGTGTCCATTGTGGTTGGATCGAAATCGCTGTTAATTTGAAATTTATATCAATCAATGGACCATCAACACATTAAATGAATTAAATTACTCTTTTTTTTCTTTAACATGTTTTTCAGTTTTGTTATGGACCTTTAAATGATTTTTGTTTTTGATCTCTTAGTCACTTTGATATTTTCTATCAGTTTTATTGAAAAAATATTAACCTTAGGCCACTTCATTGTTTCTTTTGGTCCATTAGCCACTAGGTTATTTAAGTCACATAACATCATCTCTCTCCTTAAGGACACCCAACAACACCACTTTTTTTTTATGAGAATGCTAACAACACCACTATAAACTCTAAATTTTGGCATCCAAATCTTTACTCTCAATCTCCAACCATCCACACTCCACATAACATCCCCATCACACAAAACCACATTTCCATCTTAAACTTATCATTAAACCAAATTGTCATCGCTTCTACTTCATTGTAGATCTAACATTAATTATCTCAAGTTTATTTTTTCTCTCAGCTAAATACCACTCGTGGTCCCTTAACTTAATTTCAGCTAACGATTTAGTCCTTTATTTTTTTTTTCCGATTCGGTCCTTTATGTTTTTAAATAATTTCAACGTTACCCTTTAAGTGGGGTTTCGTTAATAAAAAGTTAAAAAAATTTCTCATTCATGTTCAGAAAAAGTTATCCTTTATATTTTAGAAATATTTCAGAAAAATATTTAAAGTTTGTTCTAAGTTTGATAGTAGAATTGATTCGTTAAAACTGAAGTTATTGGTATTTATACTCCATAAAAATCATTTCAGATCAGTAGCAATCGTTCCTAGAGGTTTGATGAACATATGCAATGATCTATATGAGAGATTTTTTAACTTTTTCTTAACGGAATCCCACTTAAAGGGTAACGCTGAAATGATTCTCTAAATCGAAAAAAAAATGATAAAGGTTCAAATCGTTAATCGAAATTAAGTTAAGGGACCACAGGTGGTATTTAACCTTTTCTCTCTCTCTATGTGTCTTTCAACAATAAACCACTTTAATACAAACTACATTCTCATCTTAAATCAACACCACCAATTCCAAAAATAAAAATAAAAAATTGAAAAGAAAATAGATTTTAACTAGACAAAACTCACATTTTCCTCTTTCAAACTCATAATATACTCAAATATAAGAAATAAATCCAAAACAAAGAAGACAGTATAAAGATATGGAACAATAATTGAAATCCACCTTTCTTTATTTTGATATTTGGGTTTCTTTGTACATCAAAAATTAAGAAAAACAAAAAAAAAATCCAAAAAGATCTTCCATAAATCAGAATCAAATTTATAAAGTTTTTCAACATTTTTTTTCATTTTTGTGAATTATTTTCTATTTTTATAGTCTCTTCGTTTTTAAGATAGAGTTTAATTTTTTTAGAATCTTATTATAAGATTCATTTTCTCTAATGTTGATATTGAATCTGTTTTTGTTTTGGTGGAATTTGCAAATAAAATAAAACAACGTTGAAAATTGATAGGTATATTTTTCTCTCTCAGAATTTGTCCAATAAAACAAAATGTAAGATAGGTTGAGAAAAAAATGAATAAAATGACACTTTAGTCACTTCTAAAATGACATTTAATATAATAACATTTTTTCAATAAAACTATCAAAAATGAATTAAGGGGCGATAAAAGTCCGGAAGATATTAAAGGTGTGGATTGTTGACGCCACGAAATGAAAATCCCACGTGAAGGCGTGTGGGGTAGGGTCGGCGTGATTCTCACGCGAGGACAGCGAGGCAATATTTGAATCCTACTAAATGATTAAGAGAATATAGAAAAAACAAGGGACTAATCCGTGGTTTCAGCAATACTAATATCCCATAACATTAAATAAATAAAGTTAGATTAATTGAAAGACGACGAAATCGGGAAGAAGGTTCTAGAAACAAACGGTGCAGTAGAATAAGGGGAAGAAGTTAGTTCGTTCGATAGAGAAAGATAATAGAGAGCCTCTTCTGTAACAAAGGGTTTATCATATTACATAATTTCTGGAAGCGCAACAATGTCTGGTATTGCTCGTGGTCGCCTTGCAGAAGAACGAAAGTCATGGCGAAAGAATCATCCTCATGTTCGTACCATATCATATTTCTAATATGTTTTTAATCAATTCACTTATACTATACTATATCTTATCAATTTCATGTGTTTCTTTTTCTCTTTCAATTTAGGGTTTCGTTGCCAAGCCTGAGACTCTTCCTGATGGCACTGTCAATTTGATGGCCTGGCATTGCACTATTCCTGGCAAGGCTGGGGTACTTTCATTTCTCTCTACATTATTTGTTTTTAATCTTCAATGTTTAAATTATATTTGTATTGTCAAATTCCTCTTTATTCCAGAAAATACCGTAGTTTTTATTAATTTGGCCTAATTTTTATGCTAGTTTCGTCCATTGATTTGTTTTTATTTTAATTTAAAGTATTAATCTTACTAGAGAGAAGTAGGGGGAGACAAGGTTGGAGACTTGGAGAGAATGGTAGGAGAGGTTAGAGGGATTGAATTTTAGTTTGCACTAGCTTTAGCTGTGTAAAGAACAACCAATGATTCCGGTTGTAAATAGAGTACAATAAAATGACAACTAGGATTGGGTTGTTGCCTTGTTCGTGAGAATATTCTAGTTAACAGTCGATTATTAGAAGTTTCCTAGTACTGAAACGTGTTTGCAGACACTTTTTTCTTACCACTGTTAGTAAAATTAGTGATGACAAAGTCACATAAGTTTGACGCGACGACATTCTTTTGTAGTGCCATTCTATGTCTCATCGTCATTGCTTATTTATCTTTTATTCTTGTTGTATGTAATTGCGTCAATTTTCAAATTACAAATGTATTCCTCCAATGAAAACTTAGATAAAAGGATAGTAAAACAAGACGCACTTCACTTTTATTTATCCGCTGAAGAGTTTTAGATTTGTGGTTTGATGGATTTATCAAATAATAATCTAATAATGGGGTCGGGTGATTGGATGAAAGAAGGTTGAAAAAGAAAATTAATACCCTCGCATCACATCTAATGTTTGCTTGAACCATATAATCAAGAAGAGTGAAATATAGTCACCATTGGTAAATCTTATCAGTGTATAGTCACCATTGTAAACCTTATTAGTTATCACATCTTTGCAGCATTGCAAAATTTTCAAATAGATTATCTGTAACTTATCTCAAAGATTCAGAGTAGAATTGGTATCCTTAAATAATCACAGGCTTTCCATTACTATCAAATCCATGAGGGAAAATTCAAACATATAATAAAACCCATTGGCACCTAACTACCTAGTCAACAAATCAAGCCCTGTTGCAACTATAATATAAGGTGCACCCATCCATTATTAGGATTGAAAATATAAAACAGGATCCCTGCGGGATCCCGCATCATCCCGCTATCCCACTGTGGTGGAGGGGCAGGCCGCAACGCCACCGACCGGGAAAAGGCGTTCTCCGGTAACGGCGCCCCGGCCGCGAATCCCGGTATCACCGCGACCCGCTGTCCCAGCCTGACCCGCTATTCGACCTGCTCTAGGACTTTTTCAAAAACACAAGTTTTATTTTATTTTTTTATTCTTCATTAAGGGTATCTAGGTCACTCCTCACCCACTTAAGCCCTAGTTTTTTATTATTATAAATCCACAAAGGGGTTGGTTCAGCATCATGAAAAAAAAAGTTGTTTTCGTTCTTGCTCTGTTGTTTTCATTCTCTACTCCGTTCAGCATCGTTATGTTCTTGCTCTGTTGTTTTTGTTCTTTATGTGATTCTATTTTGTATGTTCTGTTTCTTCTACTCTGTTCTCTATTTTGTTGATTACAATTACTATTAGAACTTGATTTTGATGTTGGATTTCGGTTATTAAGTGTGATTACCCTTTTATTTATGTGTATTTTGCTATTTTTTTTTAGTATTTTTGTATATTTGTATTTTATGTTTAGTTTATATTCTGTTTTTTGGCCTTTGCAATAGCGGTCATCCCGCTATCCCATTTTTAGGGTTCGGCACCCTGTGCCGCTATCTGAGACTGACAACATAGATCCATACTTCTGCACCCATACATTATTTATGATGCCATTTTTAAAAAATTGAATTATACTATCTTGTATATTAACTGATTAGTTTAATACTCTTAAAATTTGGGTTGGATCTACTCAACCCTTACACTTTGTAAGGTGAGGGATTTATAAGCACATTTGAAGTCATATTTCATCTGATATGGGACTCTCAACAAATACATGATCAACGATATTTACAATTGATGTTTCCTGTTGGGTTGAGATCCATACATGATATGCTGATGGAGTGCTCAATACTAACCGTCTTGTTCTTATGCATTCAACATAGACAAGGTCTTTGAAATTAGTTGATATTTTTTAGTTGAAACCTTATGTTAATTAATAAGGTTTTTTTGTTTCATGCCTTTGGTTATTGCAAAATGAATGAGTGTCTTGTTCAGTAGTTTGGACACTATTAATTACTTCATGTTAATTATTCTGCATGTCAAATTTTTTCATCTGAGATCATGCCTTGGATTAAATTCTGTTATTTTGCCATGTTAATTATTTTACATGCCAATTGCTGCAGACCGATTGGGAAGGTGGCTATTACCCACTGACTATGCACTTCAGTGAAGACTACCCTAGCAAGCCACCGAAGTGTAAATTCCCTCAAGGTTTCTTCCACCCTAATGTTTATCCATCTGGAACTGTTTGCTTGTCTATACTTAATGAGGATAGTGTAAGTATGATTCTTTTGAGGATTGCATAGCCGTTTGAAACTAATATAATGTCATTTCACATGCTTCAGAATGTGTAGATTTATTTATCATTCTTACATTTTTAGGGGTGGAGACCAGCTATAACAGTGAAGCAAATTCTTGTGGGTATCCAAGACCTGCTAGATCAGCCAAATCCTGCTGACCCTGCCCAAACAGAAGGCTATCATCTGTTCATCCAGGTAGATATAACCTAAAATCCCTGCATTTTTCAATGGAAACCCTGTGGCTATAATATAGTCATCCTCGTATAGTAAATAACAGTTGGCATAATCAATCAAGGGAAAGTGGGGGGTCAAAATGATACTTTCTGAAGTTTTTGGATATGCGGCCCCTTGCTCCATAAGAATTGTTAATATGCTGAATAATTCTAGCAACACACTCTTCAAGAAACACTTTCTAACACACTCTCTTTATTGATTAAAACCAACATGGGGCCCACAAAATTTGGTGGGACCTATGTGAATTTTAACCAATCAAATAGTGTTAGAAAATGTGTGTTGTTAGCACTCCTCTAGTTTATGTAGAACTATAGCCAATTAGATGAGGGCGCTTACATTTGTTTGTGATTACCAAAGGTGTGTTCTTACATCATAATATTTCTGCAGGATGTAGTGGAGTATAAAAGAAGAGTCAAGCAGCAAGCAAAGCAATACCCACCTCTTCTCTAGTGCTATATATTTTCTCACTTTAGGAATTATTATAGTATGGTAGATGTTGTTTGCTACTTCTTGCTCGGTGCTAAAATTGTCCTGTGATTGTTGGCTGCCATAACAGGCAGACTCCTTGGTTTTAACTATTTTTATTTACTCTCAGGTCTGGATAACGTGTTAATATATAACAATGAAAGTCAACCAATAATACTTGGTGGTACATTTCTATAGAAATGTATTATTTACTATTATATGGCACTGTGACTGCTGCTCTGAACTTTTTTTTTGTTCATTCTTAATATGTTGTTTCCATGGAGATCTATAATAGATCTATTGTCAATTCTCACCATTGTCCATCCCATGGCAACTTGAATTGTCAACAAGGTGATGTTGAAGCATTTTTCCTCTGATAATGTGCCGTGACTGCTGCTTGATTGACCTAGTTGATTCCTTCCCCAAGAAACCAAGTGGGGCAGACTGTTCAAAAAACTAGTTATCCGTTAAGTTGTAAGATGTTACATGTTAGTTTTTCACTTTTTCTTACTTGGTTCTCAGATTCACGTTGTAGCTGATAGAAATTGAGGTAACATGTTGCTCGTTTCGACATGGAATATGTATCATGAGTGTGCGTGTGACACATGGATGTAATTCCTGCCGACGAATGTTGCTCGTTACATGTGCAAAATGTAATGATCATTTTTTGTTACTAAGCATTAAATTAGCTTTCCTGTGCATTTCTGTGATCAATGGCTGGTGGTAGCAAATGTTATAATTTTTTTTATCTTAAAAGTGATGGAAAATGCTACTAATTAACTTACATAATTGTAAGATTTAGATTTTAAATCTAGGATATGACGTTTAACCTAAGAGTTAACAATTTACTAATGTGCAATTTCTTTTCAAAATGACACCATTGTTTCAAAACATAAGACATCTCAAATCTCTTGTATAAAAAACAGCCTCTAATGTTCTAAGAGAGGAACGATTAGTGCCTGAATCTTTAACGAGCCGTATAACTTGAATTTAAGGTATGTAAACATGGTTTGACCTAACAAAATAGTGCTTGGTTGTTTCCAATCAAATCACTTTTCTTTTGGAACACTTGCATATGAGTTGTATGTGTGTGAGATATCTTGTATTTTTATTTTGGTTGGACCGATAGGTTTGTTTGAAATATCAGTAATGCAGCTACAATAAAATGCTCAACATATAATGTCCTTCAGTAAATATAAATATAATTTATGTGCTTGATAACTTAAAATGTGATCGAGTCAGTAATGGAAAGGAAGAGTGCTCTGACTTTGTTTCTCATATGTTCTACCTCTTTTGAAATTGTTCTTTGCTCTTTTTTTTCTATTGGATAAACAAACTGAATGTCAACACTTGTGTTTTTTCTTAAAAAATTTCATTAAAAGAATTAAAGAATGTTCAAAAAATCTACGCGATAAATTGTGACTTGCATTTTTGTTTGTTTAGTATAAAAACAAAAAAGTAACAAAGATCAATTCGGGAACACAAAATAAGGGGATATTAGATTTAGAAGAAAAGTTTATGAACATTTTTTATATTATATGTTTCAACACATTTTCTATTATTAGTTTACACTAAAATTTATTAGAATTCGTGAATTCAAGTCTCAGCTCAATTGACAAAATGTCTATATTGTTACATTTTGTCTCGAGTTCGAAACCGATACCTCACATGAGTTTCTGATAATAGTTATATCATCTCATCTAAAGACATAAAAAAAAAAGTGTTAAAAATGTGTGTTGTTATCACTGTTCAAAATTTAATAGAACTAAAACTTAAATGTTGGTAGGAACAAAAAAACATAAAGACACTCGAAAAAAATTTACATTCACATTATAATCATTCATATAGATGATTTTAAAGATAATTATAGTAAAAATTAAACATCTTATCTGATATAATAATTATGATCGATCCAAAATGTAAAAAATATTATCAATGTGCGTATAGATTTATAAAGAAAAACAAGTAGTACATTTATAGATTATACTAGTTCAATCAAGTGAGAAGAATTATTATTATTTTAAATTTTACTTGTTTTTAGGTGAGAAGAATTAGCTGTCATTCATGAATCATAACGATATAGTGGTATACGGTTTTGTATGGAATTTTTATGATCGTTGTCCTTAGTCCATACTACTTAAATCACCCACGCCAAACACGCCTGAGTTTTATTATTATTATAATAATACCTCTTCGACGCTTGGAAAATGGGGCAATGCAGAAGCTCGTGGTTCTCGAGTGTTCGCATCTTTGTTGGATCTTCTAATCTTTATATCTATATGAATTAGTAACTTCATTTTGTAATCCACAGCAAAATGATATTTGAATAATAAAATTCATTTCACAAAGTGTAAACTTCATGTCAATGGAAAAATGTACTTTAAGAAAAAATTGTTGTAATATTATATTTAAAAAAATATATTATTTTTTAATTTAATTTATATACATCGTCAACATAAAAAATTTATATATCGTCAATTAAAAAAGTCGTTAAATGTTTATTAATATTCAGTTTTTAACATAATTATTTATAAAATCACCTATTTGATTGATCATAATTTAAAATATTTTATATTAACTGTGCATATAAATTAAATTTTATATTTTTATAATTTTATTACTATAATTATTAATATCATATGTGAGAGAGATCGTAAATTGATAATTTTTCAATAGTAAATTAAGTATCGGCATTTTTGTAGAAAAACTCATCTCTATTTGGAGTTTTGGAAAGAGACTTGTGTTAAGGGGATAAAGAAATCTAAAAAATTGGACTTACTCCCCCGTTTTTTCTAACGCAGAAAAATTTAATTTACTATTTTTTTTTGTCATTTTTAAAGTTGAATACAATATCAACTATTTCAATAATTATTTTATAAAAAATAATTTAGTTATATTTAGTTAATATTATAGATTAAATACAATAACTTTTGTTGATCAAATTATAATTCTCTTATAAAACAAACTAAAGATAATATTTTATTTGTTTCTCATTTTTAAAAATTAACATATTTAGTTAATTAATATTGTAAAATAATAAATAATTTAAAATAAATAAAAATAATAAATGAGACAATTATTTTAAAAAAGAGATAGTATTTATTATCGTGTTCTAAGTTCCAATACATTACATTTATTCCAAACTTCATCCCAAACTTAAGAGCACTACATAAAATCTACAAAAGGAAAGACAAACATTGAAAACAAATAAAGTGATTTAGAAAACAATTCCACTAAGCTTGAACCTTGGCAAGTTTGATTGACTTAAGCTCTTGAATCAATTCCACCATATTATTGTAAGAAGAACCACCAACTTGAACAGCTTTCTTGGCAGCAACACTTAACTCCTTAGCTCTTTTCCTCATACCAATTTCTTCCTCACCACCATTCATCATCAAACCAATAGCATTCCCAATATCTTCCCTCTTCACAACCTCACTCCCAAACTCATTCCAATTCCTCCATTCTTTAGCTCCAACAGAAACACCAATTCTCAACACATCAACCACAAGCTTCTCATTGAAAAAATGTTCAGCAAACAAAGGCCATGTAACTGTTGGTAACCCAACATTCACACTCTCAACAACAGTGTTCCAACCACAATGACTCACTAACCCTCCAATTGCTTGATTCTCAAGAATCAAAAGCTGTGGGGCCCAACCCCAAATTAAATAACCCTTTTCACTCTCTCTCACTCTCTTCTCAAACTCCTCCAAAAAAACATCACTTTCTTCATTTTCGTCATTTTTTCTCACAACCCAAATGAAATTATGACCTGAATCTTCAAGTGCATGTGCAATTTCAACTAATTGTAAAAAAGGAAACTTGTTCATACTCCCAAAACTAACATATAAAACAGAACACTCTGGTTTTGAATTCAACCATTTCAACCACCCTTCTTCTTCTTCTTCTTTTTTCTCTTCTTTTGAATACCCTCTTGCAGCTTTATCTGAATCATCTTGATTAACCCACAAAGAAACAGGACCAAGTCCCCAACTTTTTGTTCCCATAACTCTTTTATAATGATCAAAATAATCACTTTCAAGTTCATAAAAACTATTGAAAACAGAACCAAAACTTTTTCTCTCAGATTCTTTAATCACTTTCATCAAATCAGTGTATTGATTATGTGATCTAAGCCAATCCGGCAACTGCAACCGAGTCATCATCAATTCATCAGGTAAATTCGGTATAACAAATTTTTCAGTATCGGATTGAGTTTTCAAATGGGGTGCGTATTGTTCCACAGCATGCGCAGCAGAGCGAGCTAGATAACTAGCGCCGTGAAACATAATCCTAGGAATCCCGAGTTTCTCGGCGGCTTCAACTGTCCAAGGATAAAACATGTCGGTGACAATGAAATCAGGTTTTAAAACGTTAAAAAGATGTTCGATTTCTGGTTGGAGAATGAAAATTCCCATGTAGATTTTTGGGATCATTTCACGTGGTGTGTTCACATTGAAAGCTTCTATTCCTATTGGGAGACCAAGTTTGGATGATGGAAAATCAATTATATGGGTTGTGATGGATCTACCACGAGATGAATCGAGATCAATGGAGTTTTGAAAAATGGTGGAATTGTATTTTGTGGTGATAATGGTTACTTCTACATCGTGGAGAGCGAAGAGTCTTGCCATATCTACTAAGGGAATGATGTGACTTGTTGACAGAAATGGAAGGAAAATTGCTTTTAGTTTTGCTGAATTTTGATTCTCCATGGTTAGTATAATTCTAGTGCAAAGATTTGTTGTAGCTTTTGTTGTTTATATAGTAGATGTGATTATAGTATATACGAGGAGTTGGATTTTTAATACACTTCAAATTTTGTTTAATCATAGGAAATTTAATTCTCTGTAGCAATGTACAATTTATTAAAATGACACTTTTCCAGTCGTGGGACGCGTGGGCTTTTTTTTAATAAAAACTAAAAACTATAGTTTAAGGTACTATTATGAAGAAAAAATATGTAAGTTTATTATTTCTTTCTCTTTTTAGTATTAAAAATGAGTGGAATTTGAGTTTAGTTCCACTCGATTAAATATGAATTAGTTCGGTTTGAAATTTAATTTGAGTTTGTCATCAATTGTGAGATTTTAAACGTTGAACTTTGATAATTAATTTTGAGTAATAACATATCATTTAAAATAATTTGTAAGACCTAGTTTAATTAATAAATGTCGATATTATTATATTATCTTAAGTTTGAATTCGAGATTTCACATTTGTGTGCGAATTTCTTTACTATTTTTTTTTATAGATAAAAAATATATATCACTGAAAACAATATTATAAAAAAATATATATATAATTTCATCGAAAGTAATTAAATTTAATAATTTATTGATATGTGTAAACGGCCTTAAAATGGAAAATATAAATAAACATAAATAATAGTTAATGTTGCATTGAACTTTAAAAACACTAAATAAATGTTGGAAATTATTATCATAATAATAAAAGCTAGTTGGTGTCAATTGAAAGAGATAACACGAGGAGTGTCTATAAGGTGGAAGTATGTCAATTGAGGTATGTCTCAAAGGGTACTCAACTTTTTGAAGGGGTGAGAACGCATGCAAATCGACCACCACACACGCGCCGCCATATGACCAACTCGGTCGATTATAGGCTAAGTGGTGTATTATTTTTAAGTATCCAGAAGAAGAAAAAAACTAAATGTGTGCGTTTTTCTCTCGTTGATACGTAGTACATGTTTCTTCCCTCCAGTGAGTTAACATTCAGCATTTCCCTGAATTCGCGCATCAAATTTTGACAGGTCAAAACCTAGCATTTTTTGCATTGCAGTTTTTTGTGGATTCGCGCATTAGTTTTTGCCCTAGTCAAAACTTAGCATTTTTCGGATTGCAGTTTTCTGAGGATCTGGTTTAGTGGATCGCACATTTTTCTCTCATTCAGTTACAAAATTCCTCTATAAATAGATGATTATACTTAGTTGAAAAAACACACTAAAAGTACTCTGAAAATCTACGACTTTTCACTATTTCTCCATTTCTACTTTATCTTTTCTTTTTCTTTTTCTTTCGAGTGGTCATAGTTCCGGGGACTTCGTGGTTGATAGTCTGTGTTGCACAATTTAGACAGTATTGCAAAACTTCTTAAAGAGAGTGACCTAATCCGTAACTCCATCCAGTAATATTTTTTGTGGCTGAAAATTTATTTTAAAAAAGTTTTTAGAAACTTACAAACAACAATAAATAATAAATAAAAAAATTCAGCAAAAGTGACTATAAAAATGGAGAAGTAAAACTTATATTTAAGATTTATTTATCCTTAATCCAAGGCTATTTCCAAAACTCTACATACTTATCATTGAACAAAATACATTCTTCTTTCCTCTAATCGTAAAGATAATTATAGCAAAGTAATACGGTTGATTTACATAAAATACTTAAGTTTTAATATTTATGACTTGTAAGCTATACTATATTTTTTACAATTAGGTTTTATAATCGCACAAAGGTCTTTATGGAAGATTAAAACATGGGAACAAAAAAGTGAAAAACATAAAACAAATTATCTAGAGGAGGGGTAAAGTCCCAAATAAAACAATTTATGGCTATGATTACGAGGTAAGTATGCCCCTAAAGCATATTGCATTAGACACAAGAAACATTTAAAAGAAAGAAGAAGGTGTAGTTGCATTTGAGCATCTTGTGTGTGAGCAAAGTTAACAAGCAAAACAGTCACCCTATTAGCTTCCTTATAGATATGAACAACCTTTCCTTCACAATCTTTGGCCTCGTATTATTCCATTTTTGAATCATACTAGAGTAAGGATTAAAATTAATGCAACCTTGATACGGGCCCAACATAAGAAGACACAACAAGGCCCAAGGATAAAAATGGTGAAACTCAAGAGGTAGCCCAAGACCTTGGAAAGTGTCAGTCCAAAAGGCCTCAGGGGTGGAATGACTATGAGTAGTGAATGTAGATTCTAGAATAATGCATTCCATGTGAATTTGCTTTCTGTATTTTCGTTTCATGAATTTTTTTTAGTTGGTTTGAAGGTTGTTTAGCAACCAACCATTTTAAATACCATTTATTGGAAATCATTTGTCATGATGAATATTAAGAAATTTCTATTCCCTCTAATTTATCTATCTTCTTCTCTCTAACCACTTTGGAGTCAATTTTCACACACAAGCCTGTGACTCCTTTCTGCCGCATAAAAATTAATAGCTAGGACAAGGGCTCAAAGTTCTAATATATTATAAGAGTCCAAATTATTAATTATTCCTCCGTACCTTAATACATGTCATTTTTTGAAAACAAAAATTATTTCTTTTTACATGTCGTTTTAGTAATTTAAGATTACATTTTGTACATTTTACCTTTGTCTACGGTTTATTATATTTCAGATTTTTCAGAAAATAACTCCAAAGTGAAAATTTATAAACAGTTGAAAGTATACATGCATTACTAAAAAAAATTTATTGAAAATGTTCATATTTTTTGAGAAATTTATTGAGAATAATAATGAGAGAGGTTTGATAAATAAAGTGGAGAAAATCAAAGATAACATAATAGGATTATTTTTGTTTCAAACTATTTTATCGTTAATAACCGAAAAAAACATGTATTAAGAGAATTTTTGGTTTTTACACTCTCCACGTACACTTCAGAAATTTACTTTGAAAAGAAAATTATTTTTTTTTGGCCAAAAATATATTTTACGACGCATATGTGAATTTTTTAGAAATTAAAAATACAAGAGGGTACTATCTAAAAAATAGGTAAATTAGTAAATGCAATGGGCGCTAATAGCAACACTATCTGTTCAAGGCTGCCAGCCACCTTGTCAATGGGCCAGCCCACCAAAATCCACTAAGTTGCCCAGAAATTACCCACAAATATATGTATTTTTTGGTGCAACAAATATATTTATATTTGTATAAAATATATACAAATATATTTTCTTCAAGAACCTACTATAACTTTTTATACAAATTTATTTTACACTATTGATTAATTTTCACCGTCAAATAAAAAGATTTTTCGATTTTAATCATAAATTTCTGAAATATACTTATAAGTTATAAGAGATTGTGATTTGTTAATGATCTATTAATATTAATTCACTTAAAAAAAAACAAATTTTTAAGTATCCTTTAATTTTGTTGGATGTTGATACATTGAAGTTAAAATTAATTTAAAATAGTCAACTGTTATTGGATCCAGTCGAATGAGCTAGATTTTCATAACAGGGCGAATTCAAGTTTCATTCTTAGTTGGAAGAGGCAGTTGCATTTAGTGTATGCGCACTTCAAATATGATTATCTATAATGGAGAGAATATACGGGAAACCAACAAAATAAGCAAATTCAAATTAAATATTTAAAAAATGACATAACATTAAATGAATGGACGATGGTACCATACACAATAAAACTCTTGGACTTCGCCCAACTTCTCACCTTTAATGTCTTTACATAAGAAAATAGATAATTTCATTTTGACGTTGGTGTAAAATTAGTTTATTTATTACAATAATAATGCATATATATTAAACTATAGATATATTCCATTAAATCATCTCACTATACCAAACTTTAATCCTATGACATAAAATAATACATAATTTATTTACAAAGTCAGTGTAAACCAATTTATATGATAGTAAATATGAATAATTGAACTTGTTATTTCATCTCATGTTTGTAACTCTAATCCATCAATAAATGTATAATCAATAACTGATTTTACATGTCAGAGTATAATTGTTTATGGTGAATACATAGTCATTAAACACAATTTACATGGGAGGTAAGTATAAAACTAATTAATATTATTAGTCCTTAAGTCATAACTCAACTAACAATTTCGATATTATTAAGTTGAACTTCATATCTCGAGCTTAAACTTAAAACTTCAGAGTCGTATGTAAATTTTTTGTGATTTTTACTATTTCGTCTAAAACATTAATTTACAATAATAATATATATATGTTTATTGAATTCGAATTTGATACATCTAAAGTGAGAAATTAGTAAAGTGGATAGACTAATAGTTGATATTATAATTATTTATAATATGTGATGTCTATACACAAAATTATAACCATTTATTTAATAATTAAAGTGAAGACTCGTGTGACCTACAATAAAAAAGTAAAACCAATTGATTATTACCAAAAGAAAAACAATTTAAGTTTTATGAAAAGAAAAACAAAGGAGTGAAAAAATAATAATTATAGGACTCGTTTTCGTGCAAGAAAATTCTAGGGCTTGTGGTGTGAGCTTGCAATCGATTTTCAATGGACGACATGGCAGCCTACTATGCACAAACACAACCGCCCAATCTTCTTACTTATCACTATTATCCACCGCCGCCTCCTCAGCCGCCGCCTCTAGCGGTTGTACCACCGCCACCCGGCGCTTCATTCCCGCCGGCGCACCACCTTCATCCGCAGTACCATCCACAACAACACGTATTCAATTCTTATGGTCCTCCGCCTCTATCTTCATCCAACGAAGTTCGCACACTCTTCATCGCTGGTCTTCCCGAAGATGTAAAGCCACGCGAAATCTACAATCTTTTTCGAGAATTTCCTGGTTACGAGTCATCGCATCTTAGGAGTCCTAACAATTCTTCGCAGGTATAATCAAGATTGAGTTAAACATGTTGTGTGATGTGTTATCTTTCTGACATGTTTTTTGTTGTTGTTGTTGTGACAGGCATTTGCTTTTGCTGTGTTTGTGAATCAGCAATCTGCAATCATGGCAATGCATGCTCTTAATGTGAGTATATTATGTTGTATCACTGTTATTATTATTATTATGTTACCATCAATGAATATATTGAGAGTAAATGAGTATTTTAGTCTTTGAAATTATTCGGTTAATTTAGTTCTACAGATTGGTGAAATAGCAATTTAGTCCCTTAAATTGGAAAACATTGGTTAATTTAGTCATTTTTTATAATTTAACACTATAATTTTAAAAGTTCTATGTTTGTCTTGAAGTGGTAAGAGACTATTCAACTCAATTTGTAGGCCTTTTATTGGTTTTGATTGATGTTATCTTTAGAGAATTTTGATGGAGGGACTAAACTGATTGGCGTTCTTTAGTTTAAGGAATAGTTTGCTGTTTTGTAAATTTGAGTGACTGAATTGCTCTACCCTTACAATTTCGAGGACTGAAATGCTGATTTACTCATTATATTGGTCATTTAGTTTTTATATATGAATATTGAAGGTTTTGATTGATGTGGTTTGTAGGGGATGGTCTTTGATCTTGAAAAGGGGTCTACGCTTTATATTGATCTGGCTAAATCCAACTCTAGAGCTAAACGTGCAAGGATAGGTGTGTGTTTTAATTGTGTGTTTTAATTTCTTTATTTTTCTGTTTAGAATAGAACTACTTTTGAAGTGTAAAATTAGATGGGTTTTGTGGGTTATGGGAACTGTTTGACACTTTTTTTGATGGAATTAATTTTGAAGTTGTTTTAGTTACATTTGTGTTTCAAGGCAAGTGGTTAATCTTTCAATTTTTCAACTCAATTCAAAAGCTACCTTTTCTTACTATCTGCCAAACTGAGGCTTGGAAGAAAAATCAAATTTTTTTTGTAGTATTCAATGCAAAATTTCAAACACTTCCATTTTCACTAAAATCATGTTTGACAGGGAGCATAATCAATTTTGAATTTTGTTGATTTTTAAATTATCACCCAAATAACTTGATTACTATACAACATGATTTAGGCTAGCAGAAAATGCCTCATATCCATATTGGCATGTAGTAGGTTTCTTTTGGAATGATTATTTTTAGCTGTAATCTTCAAAATAATTCTTTAGCCTCATTTTATTTCTAGAGCTTCCAAATAAATATGGCGTGACTGATTATTTCCATTGTCATTGACAAGCAGATGATGAGAGAGCTGGCTCAGATAAGAAAGCCCGAGGATCAGCGCCATCTTGGGCAACTCCTGAGTCTGGTAAGCTGATTCTTGATAAATGCATAGATGTTTTCTATGTATGTTACTTGTTTGGGCTTTTTTCCCCGTTTACCATTGTATTCTTTTGTTCAGTTCAATGTCTAATATCTTGCTTGTAGACCAGTTAAGATCACACAAAGGACACTTTTATCTATGAGCTCACATTGCACATGTTTTGCACTCTTCCGCACTAGCAGGTGTTAGCAGCGTTCACATGCCTGGAATGGGTAATCCTGCATTCAACACGAACACGATTGGTTATCCACCTGCACAAAGGTCATCTGCACTACTTAATCACAGCTTTGTTATATGGAAGTGGTTGCTTCTAGCTCTGATAAAGCACATTTTTCAATTTCCTAAGTTTTTTTGAGATTCAAATGTGGAACTCTTCCTCCATTAGAAGAAAATAACCGATATATTTGAAGTATCAATTAATTTTTTGGGGTAGCTGTTGCCTTTGTATTTCATGTGATGTGATATTGTCTAATTGTTTTTATTTGTTATACTTATAGTCATGGAAATGCTGACGGGAATACTGTGAACGACAATCTATTTCCAAATCTGGTTAGTGTTATGAAGTACTCAATTCATTTGTTTTCTGCATCACCTTAAATTTATTTTTCCACTATTATATGGTTCAAATGGTTATATCTTTCTGTGCTAAACATTAAGTGCTGCTGATTTTAACATGTCTCCCCCACTTGTTGTGGCTGTTGATTGAATTCAAAACCTTGTTTTTGCCTCTCCGATTTTTTAGTTGGTGTTGGATTATAGCTTTTTTAAGGACTTGCTTATATTGACTTATTTGAGTTTATCTATTGACATAAACACCTATGAGACTGTTTGAGAAATCTTTGGGAAACAACTAATGACATGACCATAACTGCTTTTGTATAAGCTAATTCTAGAACAATCTGTTTTATCTTTTTTATAGAATTAGCTTTTACATAAACAAGTATATGATATTATATTTACACTGAGAGTAGGCAGTGACATTGAGAACATAGCAGTTTCTTCACTCATACAACTATTAGTTGAGTTATATTCCATTTCGCTCCCTTTTTCACTATTAGACAAATAGTAGTAGTATTTTGTTGTTAATGGTTTTCAAACCATGATTTCACTAGTCTGACTCTTTTCATGATTGCTAAATAGTGTGGTCAACATCGTATGAGGATTGAACAATTTAAAAAGTTTTGCTACCCTTCTCGATCCCGATTGTAAACCCCACGATGCAGGTGCTGTAAAAGGCTGCTTACAAGATCTTTGTAACACAAGGCTGCCCTTTAGATGTACTAGTTAGTTGTGTTCTCACTAGGTATACCCCACAATCTTGTGCTTGTAAAAGGCTGCTTACAGTAGAGTCATGTAGGTCCGACCCCTTCCTTAACCCTGTCATGGTAGGATCGTTGTAACACTAGGTTGTCCTTTAGATGTACTTGTTAGTTGTACTCATTTTAACTTTTTTTGTTCGATAGAAGCTTCTGAGCCCACATATTTTATCTCCCCTCCAATCCTTGGTATGATCTCCATTTTCATAACCTTGTTGCTAACACGAAATGGTTGTTGGTGTGGTGTGGGACATTATTTAATGATGACTATGTTCGGGTGTGGAGAGAAGATGGTAAGCCGAAGTATAGGCATAATTTCAATTCTGGGATTCATTGATCCACAAGAGGACTTGGTGGTTAGTGCCGACCCAACAAGTTATGAGGCCTAAAGCGAAACTATTAGACGAGGCTTTGTCAAACGTTAATCAATAAATTATTAATATTTTATTTAATAACTATAGAAAATTTCTTTAGCAGAATTAATGACATTTTCAAATTTATTTTCTCTATATTTTTCAAAGAATGAAATAAGATATTTCAACTGTTATACAACAACATCAAGAACTCTCGTAAAATTTTCTATCTTTTAGTTAAAGAAAATAATAGTGTGTATACGTTGTACCACTCCAATAACTCATGTTAGCAATATGTTCACTACTTGTCTCATGATTTCTCAATTTATAACTAATATCTCTCATATGAGCAATGTGCTCGCTTTTTGTTTCACGATTTCTTAATTTATAATTAATATTTCTCTCATCCTTACTACCTTCGTTAGCCAATTTACTTATACTAAGAAGAGTATTAAATAATTTGCAACAAAAACATAATGTTTTATTTAATTTATATAAAAATTTTTAGGTTTTAATTTTAAGAATATTAGAATGTGAGACCTTTTTATTAAATAAAAAATTGTTTTTTAGAGAGGCCTAAAGCGTTTGCTTTAGTGGTCTTCCCCATGAGCCGACACATGGGTGGAAAGTGTAGACTTATAAGATATTTTATACAACTTTTAATACAACATCAACCACCATCAAATCTTTTCCCACCAGGTTGGGCGAAGCTACATGGAGCAAATTATATCAACAGTTTTGTCACGGATTTGGTCTCAATTTCTCTAAATGACTTGACCCATAGTTTTTCATGTTCTTCCTGTCTTTAGTTATTGTACTTTCACCCATTTGGTCTTTTTTCGTATCGGTTCTTGTATAGGTCTTCTCAATACATGCCCAAATCACCTTAGATAAGATTCTACTAGCTTATCTTCTATGGTACTAACAAACTTTTCACAAGCTCATTTTTCCAGACAGTAGTAAAGCTTGTGTGGTTTAACTGTCTAATCCGTGCATATGTTAAAACTGCCATCACATGTGGGAAATGCAATTTAGAGCTATTGACATGTAGCTGATTTTTTTGCTTTACTGAGTTTTTCCATTTCTTTGTGCTCTATGCACCCGGTGCCACTGGGTGGATCCGGTCATTACGAATGGGTTGCCTCCTAGTGTATTTATATTTCATGTTCTTTAGTTATTTAATTAGGCTGCTCAGTATTATTGTGATTTACATGATACCATGCCACTTCTCTGAAGGATATACCTGATTGTAATATTTTTTTCAAGCTATACCTCACTCTTCAACACCCATCAACCATTTGTTTTCCATTAATCATTAATGAAATAAAATGCTGGTTGGCTCATTCTTATGCAGTGCATGTCAGTATGTGTCTGATGTTTGAATCGTTGTGTCTAATCATGTTTTTTTTCCTTCTCATGTCTGGCAAATTTGAGACTATATATGATATATCATTTTAAGACTTGCATTTCTTTTTTCGTGTTGACAGAAAAAGTGTTCAACTCCATACATTCCACAAAATACAACCCCATGTGCTACTTTATTTGTAGCTAACCTGGGGCCGTCTTGCAATGAACAAGAGCTAATCCAAGTATTTTCCAGGTCAGTGACCAAGAACCGTGTGAAGTACTTATTATATGTAAAATCTGTATAAGCTGAAATTGTTCTATCTTTTATGTGCATCTTCTATCAGATTCCCTGGATTTTTGAAGCTGAAGATGCAGAGCACATATGGGGCTCCTGTTGCATTTGTTGATTTCCAGGTTTCTCTTTTTTTGCCTTTTATTTTTGTGCTACACATAATAATTACATAAATAGGAGTAGTTTTATCTGTCATCATGTTACTTCCTGTTTCAACTTTAAAATGGATTCTCTTTGTCTTGTCTATCTGCAACAAAAAAAATATCATTAAAAATAATTCTGTAATGACGTCAACTTCTAACATAAAAGCTTGGTTTATGTTAAAGAATGCATAAAAGCATATTAGATTAGATGATAAATATATTGCCATATTAGATTTGCATGGTTAGATTTGGATGTTTATTCGCAGTTTGATTGTTAATTGTACATATGCAGGATGTTGCTAGCTCAACTGGCGCCCTAAGCAGTCTGCAAGGCACCCTTCTTCATTCCTCACCTGTCGACGAGGGAATGCGTTTAGAGTATCCTTTGGTTATCAGCGTAGTGTTTTCTTAGGATAAAACTTAAGTCAGGTTGTTTAGGTCAAGTTGGTTATGTTCCTCACTAAAAGTAATAAAATATATTCATAAAGACTCAAAAAATCTTTAAAAAGATATAACCCCTAAAAATAGGTGGAAGTAGTTGGTAGATGTTTTAAATTTTTAGTGAATAACATCATGAACATGACCTAAACAACTTGACCTAAATTCTATCCTTTTCTTTATTGGGTTCTATTTTATAGTTTTGGCTGCATTTCTTTACTTCACGAAGTATGGTATTTGCTTAATAATAATTTTAGATATGCTAAATCGCGGATGGGTATGCGGAAGAAGCCAAAGTAAGTTATGTGCCGGAAAATATAAAATAAAAAAACAAAAGGAAAGGTAAACAGTGAAAAAATCACTAGTAAATTTCCTGATAGATACACACTTGCTTTTGGGCTGCGTTATGAATTTTTAGTTGCTGGGGCAATGGAATGGAAGCCGAATTTGACCAAAAAATTTCAGATTATGTGACAGTATTTATTTGAGTTATACTCTTGTATTTATCATAGTATTTGAGAGCTCCACATTGATGAAGTTCTCTAGTATCCCATCCCCCTTGTAAATTTCATATAATAGCTAGTACTTTTCAATTTTTGGTGGATTCGACAAGATTAAGTTTTGTTTCGAGTAAGTTATGATAAAATTTGATAGGCAATAGTCAATAGACATTTATTTGACATTTTGATTTTTGATTCATGGTTGTAATGCGTTTGTTCAATAACTTTTTGATTAAAATACAATCTTAATCATTTATCTTTTATTTTATATTTTGATCATTTATCTTTTTTATTTTGTTTTTTTCATTTATCTTTTCCGTAATATTTGTTTTAGTCTTTAATAAAAGAATAAATTTGTATAATTTTGAGAAAGATAAAGGATTAAAATGATTATTAAGTATAAGACAAATGACTAAAATAAAAATAAAAGGATCAAAGTGAATTAAAAAAAAGAAAGATAAATGAATATTAAGAAAATAAATATATTTTAGTCTAATTATTTTTTAGTAGTACACGTAGGATGCTCTTTACCACACGCATTAGTCAAAGGAAAATATCAATTTAGCACCAAACGAATCTTGCAAGTACTTGCGTTGAGGTTGACATGAAATTGTATAAGAAAAACTCCATTTCTTTACCACACATTATTCCATTTCTTTCGTTCATTTAAATTTAAATTTTTTTAAAGCCTCACCTTGACTTTTTGATAAACTTGACTTGACCCAGAAAGAAATTTAAACTGATAGTTTATACATATTTTAAAATGCCTAAGCTTAGTGTAATTAACAAGTAGGCAAACACACACTAAAGCAACTTAATGTATGTTTAGTTCTGGAGTGGAACATGTTGAATCATGATTTATCATGATTTTGTCAATCTGTAAAATTAAAATGCATTTAATAATTAACTTATCATTCAGATGCTAAATTTTGACCGTTAAATTTATAATAGAAGAACTCATTCATTCAACGTGTATTTGGAAAAGTCAATTATAGGCTTAACTAGAAATTTGAGCATGAAACAACTATATAGCTTTGAATGTTTGCTTGGAATGGGGAGGCATCAAACGGCTTAAACCATTTCAAGGAAGGTGATAATTTAAGAGATCACATCTCTCCCTATTTGTTTGTGCTGTGTATGGAATGTTACTCAGCTCCAAATTAAGAAATGGGTCATGGACATGGTTGGTAAAAGACCCTTAAGTTAACATCTTTGATCTTGCATTTTTTGCGACACAATGTTATTAAACATCAAATAATTGGTGAATATGTATTGAGCTTTATTTTAAATAAACTGTGATAAGTTGAATCATTCACGGAATATATAGTAGCGGGAGGGTCTTAGTTAATACTCACATTTTTAATATTTATAGAATAAAAATAAATAAGACGAAAAATTAGATAACTCTTTCAATGTCTCAATTATGCATTTACCTTTAATTAATTTATTATATTCGATGAGAAATCACTGTGTTTAATCTTTAGATTGTTTAATTGTTGTTTTATTAGATGATTAACTAAATCTCAAAACTTAGTCGCAAAAAAGAGCAATTTGCTCTTATCCTCCATTTTCTACTAATTATGATTCTCTCTCATTGTATCTTGTTCTCGTTGATCCTAAAGCTACACACATTCATGATTCTTAATAAATATGCGAGCTTTTTTCTTTCTACTTTTGAAATATTTTTCTGGTATTTAAATAACATATTTTAGAAATAAAGGACATAGACAGTGCTTACATTTGATTAGTTCCTCCAAACCACCAAAACTTATGTAATTGTCTTTATTACAATAGTTGATCACGTGAACATGCAACGATCACCAAGTTATCTATTTCATGACATAATTATGAATTATTGCGTTCATCTCTTTTAGAATGTTTTGTATATTTTATTCCCCGATATGTTTCTATTCATCTTGAAGACTAACATCGTTTGATTATTGGATTAACAATGAAAGACTCGTGGATTTATTATTATTATTATTATTATTATTATTATTATTATTATTATTATTATTATTATTATTATTATTATTATTATTATTTATTTTGTTATACAAAGCTAACATCTTCTGAGTCACGTGGAGCTCACTAATAGTAAAAGGCTATATATGTGATTGAAGTGTCTTGCAATTAAAGCCCTAAGTTAAATTCCAAACTTCATCTTAAAAACTTCTTATTAAGTTTTTTAATACTAGATTTTTTAAATATTAGACTTTCTATTAAGATGATTTTTTTTTTGAGATTTCATCTATTATTTTATTATTTTTTTGTAAATTTAAATGTAGGAGTTTATGAGTTTAATGTCTTATAATTGATATTTTTATT
>JBBPBP010009780.1:3967638-3978259 GCA_037974735.1 Cicer chorassanicum
AATAAATAGATAAAGTATTTATATTCAACATATTAAATATATATATTTCACTAAATAACACTTAATTTTATCATTTAAAAAAATGAGATTGATCACATTTTTGAGACAGGATTCTAGAAGCCATAGTCATTTATTATCATAATAAGATATGTTTGTGAAAACTTATAGAACTTACTCCCTTCATAACATAAATATTATGTACATCATTTCATTGTTAAATAGTTATTCTCCACTTTATATTTATGATAAATATAATACATCAAAATTAATAATGATAATTTAATAAAATTATAATTTTTTTATTTATGATTTTTTTAATCCAGATGAAATTTCCAAAAACAATAATTATTTGGAGGGAGAGAGTTATTTGTTATCATCTCTATCTAACACTAAGTAAATTGGATGTTGCCTGAGTTAGATAGAGAACCTTTTACTTTTGAATGGATTCTAACCCTTTATTAGGTTTAGGTAAGAGAAATAGAGAAAATAAAGTAAAAATAAGTAGAAAATAAAATGTGAAAAAGTATATTTATGAAATTACATAAATATTTGCAAATAGAAATGAATTTCAATTAAATGTGTGTTTTTATTGTTTATTATATAGCTTATAATTCTTAAGGATATATATTTCGCAGTTGGTGTGAAATTATATTTATCATTTATTCTAAAGATGAAATAATAATAATATGTAGCTCATTAATTTTTAGTGAAAAAATTTCATAAATTTATTTATAATAAAATTAAGAAAAAAAATATTTACATAAGATCAAAATAAATTTAAAATATTAAAATGAAAAAAAGTGGAATAAATTTATATGAGAATAATACAATTTTATAATTTTATATGGGCAGAATTGCAATTTCATGGTGTTCCCTTCCTCTTGTACCTGTTTATCGTTCAAAGTTATAAATACATTTTGAGTAGGCTCCACCAGCACTTTTATTTTCTCCTTTCTATGTTTTCTCATTTATCAAAGAGGGGAATAATTTTGAAAAAACGTGTTTTCAATTATAAGCTTTATTTTCTCTTATCTTTCCAAGTATCCAAACGTTACGTAATTCTTGACCTATTAATCTTTTACTTTTTAAATAAAAATTCACTAATAAATAAAATTTAACTTAACATTTAATCATATTTTAACATTATGTTACTGTGTTGTATAAATTCTTAAAATGTTTCTTATGATATTTGTATCTTATTACTCAATAGCAGTAATAATTAGTATTGTAACTTAAAAGAATAAAGTTTAAATTTGGTAGAAAATTGTTGTAACATGATTCTGAGTATCACATTAATAATAATCTCTATAAATATTTGCACATTAAAATGTGATTATATGTATATTAAAAAAAATTGTATTTTTTTCAACAATCAAAATTTTTGTATTGATATTCGAAACTAATTAAACTTATCAATTCACCAAGGATTTTTTAATAATAAATTTGTGAAGACTTATTATAATTCAAAATATACAAATTTATGTGTTTCGAACTAGGCAGAGCTCAATCTGTTTTTTCACACCTACCTAATCTAATATCATAACCTGTAATGAATTGATAGGGTTCTCAACTCTCAACGACTAAACCTAATTGTAACGGCCCCAAACCGTTGTCTTGTCAAATTCGTCTATATTAATGACTATTCAATATCTTTGTCCCCCTATGTGTTAGACAAGTCTATATAAACAGTGTCTCCAGAACTAGAAAAGTATATACATTTTCTCATCCCAATACCTCTTACCCTCTTCGAATCAATACTTAGTTGCTAGCACTCCTCGTTGGAGTCCAAATCTTTATCTAATTGACGAATTCGACCATTGTAGCCAGTCCTGTTTGGATCATTGGCGTCGTATGTGGGAACGAACTCATGTAACACAGCTAACAGACCCTTTAACCCCTTAACCTCGATTGGAAAACTATTGTTTTGGTTACACCAAAAAGTCGTACATCACTTGGTAACCGAGGCATGACAAAACCCTGATAACTCACGGTAGATCCAAACACAAACAATATCTTAGAGATGTGGTGCTACGAATTTGAGGTTGGAACAACCAAAACACTATGAAAAGTGCGCAAACTGCAATTGACTTTTACAATGACCAAATAAAAAAAATTAAAAAAATAAAAAGAGAAATCAATGCAAAATAACCTAGTGGAGGTTGAGTTACAGATAGGTATGACTACTGGGCATGGTGGAGACAAGTTTTTCTCCCCACCCCTGCACACGGTTAGTTGGAGTCCTCGCACCGTTTTGGGTTTCTCCATCCACACCCGCACTCATTCATATATATAAAAGTCATAATTATTATGATTAATATAATAAAAAATTATTATCAACCAATAATAAAATTAAAAAATATTAAAATTATATTTTCTATTGAGAGAATATTATTATTATTATTATTATTATTATTATTATTATTATTATTATTATTATACGATAATAAAATTAAAAAATATTAAAATCAGATTATCTATTGAGAGATTATTATTATTATTATTATTATTATTATTATTATTATTATCATTATCATTATCATTATCATACAATAATAAAATTAAAAAAAAATATTAAAATCAAATTTTCGATATAGAGAATATTAAAATTTTTAATATTTTAAAAAAATATTAAATATCAACACCCACAAACCATCCCCATCCGTGAGTTTTAATTTCGGAAAAGAGCAACATCCACACCTAATCAAAGCCGGTTTTCCTCACCTAAACCAGGACAAATTCAAATGAGTAGCCACATATACAGGTTTTTTTGTCGTCCCTAATCACACTCCTCATGCATGGGAGTCCAATAAGATGTTGCGGGAATTAGAGACATATAGGAAATCAAGTGGGGATCGAGGGTGCACATAATCAACTCAAGGCTTATGTTAGGATCATAAGTGTGAACGAGTATATAAGAAAAATAATTGAGTAAAAGATGGTATAGGTTGTACGAGGATAGTCCTTTATGAATTCTCTTGGTTTTTTCTATTTTAATTGTATTGCACGAAATAATGTGCTTGTTAGTCTTTTTTCATAGTGAAAGTGATCATCCCCTTTAAATTTTCACAAATAACACAATACACTTTTAGTTGATACATCACTTATTACATTGTGTGGTTTCATCTCACTACGATAGAGAATACATGAATAAAAGAGCTATACACGAGATTGAAACAGACATGGAAATCTTATTTCGCGGGTTTGACGAAAGAAAAATATTTTGAAGTTTATGTTGATCGGTGCGCTATCAAAATCTAAGGTTAGGTTTTAGATGTTTAAATTTAGTCATACCAATTTTTAGGGCAATATGTTGGCCTATACTCTTGCTAGATTGGTTTTGTTAAATTCTAAAAAATCTTATTTTTCTCGGTAAATTCTTCTCAAAAACCTCTAAAGAGAAGAAAAACCCTACATCTTGAAGGGGTTTAGATTGAAGAAATCCCACCCAATTTTGGGCTTGTTGTACTGTTCTGATCTGGGCCAGTTGAGGTCTTGATCTGTTTTATTGAATGAGGTATTTTGTTTTTTAAAAAAAGAAATAGAAAAGCAAAAGAGATGTTGGGACAACACGCGTAGTTTGAGGAGAGTGAGGTAATAGGAAAAGGTCATAAATACGAGGTACAGCGTAAGAAGGGTATTGGTCGCTTGAGAAACGAAATAGGCAAAGGTGGCCCTCTTCCCGTACTCTTGGATTGGACTTTTCTGGAAATTGTTTCCTTTTACTTCTCATTATTCTCATTTCCTTTTTTCTCATGCCAAACACACACACTCTCTCTCTACACACAACATCTTATTCCCCAAAATACCCTCCACCACCATCCCTAATTACTTTCCTCTTTTAACCCCTGTGTCATCCACATGGTAAAACTTAGTCATAATCCTAAAAAGATAAAAATAGTTGGAGGCGTGGATCCTATTGCTAGTAAGTTAAATTATGAAACGAATCATTAAGTTAACTAAAGGTAATTTTGTATAATTATCAATCTTTTGGACTGCTTCCATTGTCTATTTCCAATAATGGGTAATCTAATCTAATTGTAGAGCGAGAAATAAAAAAATATATGAGATGAGCGAGAAAGGACAAACGATATTACTAGATTTTTTTTAGATAGATAGATGCTTTTCGATTTGGTTAACGTGGGAAAGTTGTTCAAGAAAGAGATGGTTCTTTCTTTCCCCAATTTTACCACTTGTATTTAAAATTTCATTGAATAAACATATAAAAATGGAAATAAATAAATTAAATACTAGTAGGCATAGTACAGTGATTCTTGAAACAATAATAATAACGCAATAAAAGAAGGACTTTCCTCTTGCTAGAAGCAAAACAAAAATAGATTGTAATTAATTGTTCAATTTTTTCAGTGAATGAATGAAGTTATAAAAAAAGCTAAATAAATAGATAGAAAGAGAGATAAAGAAACAAACAAGTGGTGTTGTTTTAGAGAGAGAAAGTGAGTGGTTTCAGCTAAGTTTGCTGAAACTGGCCCTCGTCTATGCTGTATTAGGCAGTTAAAGGAAATACAAAGATCTTTCAACTTCTCTCTTTCTTTTATTACCTTTTTTTTTTCTTTCTCTTTCTTTCTTTCAATTCAATACCTACCTCGTAGGTTTGATTTTCTTCTTCTCTCATTTCACAACCACAGCAACATCATAAACCTTTTTATTTTTCTTTCATTATAAATATCCAATAATATTTTCTTAAAAAACAGAGAGAAAATTAAAAAGAGGTACGGTGAAGAGGGAACAAGAAAAACAAACACATGGTTTAATTTTTTTTTTTTTTGCTTTCTTCATTTATTATATATATAGTGTGAATCAAAATAAAAAATCTATGTACTAAGGTCAAGTCTTTATTTATTTCTTCTTCTTCTTGTTCCTAAGATTAATGCTTGTGTGAAGGTTTATTTTCCCTTAAAAGAAAGAATGTGGGATCTGAATGATTCACCCGATCAAAGAAAAGATTACGAATCAGAAGGTTGTTCATCTCTTAAAACATCAAACGACGGTGATGAAGTTGATGATCATCATCATAAAGGAAAAAGAGTTGGATCTGTTTCAAATTCAAGTTCCTCTGCTATTGTAATAGAAGATGGATCCGAAGAAGAAGAAGGTGAAAACGGAACGTTGAAGAAAAGAACTAGTAAGATATTTGGGTTTTCAATGGATAGTAGTAGTGAGTGTCCACCGGTGACACGTCAGTTTTTTCCGGTGGAGGATTCCGATATGGTGGTAACATCTTCCGTTGGTGGTGGTGGTGGTAGTGGTGGTTCTTCCTTTCCACGAGCTCATTGGGTTGGTGTGAAATTTTGTCAATCGGAAACTGTTGGAGTTGGAAAATCAGTTGAAGGTTCTCAACCGATAAAGAAGAGTCGTAGAGGACCAAGGTCAAGAAGCTCACAGTATAGAGGTGTTACTTTTTACAGAAGAACAGGTCGATGGGAATCACATATATGGTTAGTCTTTAATTTCCATTAATTAAATCAATCTTTAAATTAAATTTACTTAGCTAGCTGAAATTTTGAATTATTTTTTTTCTTCTTATGTGATGCAGGGATTGTGGAAAACAAGTGTATTTGGGTAAGTATATAAAATCAGTTAGATATGTGGTAGTTATAAATGGCTAAAAAATTGAATTTGTTTTTTTGAAATAATAATAATGTTATGGGTTTGATTTGGGAGGGAGACAAGAGAGTGTTATTGTGGGAAAATTTGAAGGGATGAGTAGTGATGAGATGATTTTTTGTTTGGGTAAATTTGTGTAGGTGGATTTGACACGGCACATGCAGCTGCTCGGTGAGTACCCTTCGATATTATTAACCATTTTTATTTTTTTTTTTAATTAAAAAATTTATTCATTCATTCTTTTATGGGAAATATAACATAAGTTTGGTAAAATTAAAATAGTATGTATTGGTCTCTCTGGTCAGTGCATATGATAGAGCAGCAATTAAGTTCCGAGGAGTAGAGGCAGACATAAACTTCAGTATTGAAGATTATGAAGAGGATTTGAAGCAGGTTAGTCAGTAATCATAAAGGAGAGAATGTCTTCAAAATCATTTATATCTTATCATATTAATTAATTTACTTTTTTAATCTTAGATGAGTAATTTAACGAAGGAAGAGTTTGTGCACGTACTTCGGCGACAAAGCACAGGATTTCCCAGAGGAAGTTCTAAATATAGAGGTGTAACTTTGCACAAATGTGGAAGATGGGAAGCTCGTATGGGTCAATTCTTAGGCAAAAAGTATTTCTTTTATATCTTCTATATTTTTATTATTATTGTTATTATTTTTTTTAAAAATGTTTTTATTTATATATATGACATGATAACAATTAATTAGATTAGTTTGATTCGATTTACCAGGTACGTTTATCTTGGTCTGTTTGACACCGAGATTGAAGCTGCAAGGTATCTTCTTTTTTTTCCTTACTAATTTAATTTGTTGTTTCCCCCTTCCAATTAATTTATAAATGAATGTTAGGGTTTTTAATTTTTGTGATTCATTTTGTATAGGGCATATGACAAAGCAGCAATTAAATGCAATGGGAAAGAGGCTGTTACTAATTTTGATCCCAGCATCTACGATAATGAGCTTAATACTGGTAAGTATTCAATTAAACTATATGGTTAATGTACTTTCTAATTGAAATTTAGTTAATTAAATGCATTATTGGGTGATAGAATCTCCAAGTAACGCTGCGGATCACAATTTGGATTTGAGTTTGGGAAATTCAAGCTCTAAATGTAGCAATAGTCCTCAAGCATTTGGGAATTACAATACAAATGCAATTACCACTGATCAGCATATGGCACCTGAATCAAATTGGCGGAATGGTGGAATCAAGCCTAAAGTAAGTCTAATTGAATCATCACCATTTAATTTTGACTTGGTTATAAAATTACATTGAATTAATTAATGTAATGTAATTCAGGCTGTGAATATACTACCAAAACCATGTAATGTAAGGGATGGGTATGGGGAGAGTGAAGCTTTACGGATGCTAAGCCAAACTCACCTTCAATCTCCACCTGCAGCTACTAATAACGAAATGCATAGATATGGTCCCTTGTACAGGTCACCTGTTGAACAACATCATCAAATGCTTCACACTTTTCCACATCTTCATCACTCAAATTTTCATGTGGGTAATTCTTGTTCATTTACTTTCTCTTTTAGCTTCAATTAGTAGTTCAAATTGTATCTGTGATGCAATTTCATTTTTATGATTAATAATTAATTAATCAAAATTTTAATTGATCATGAAATCACACAATAATCCTTCTGATGTCTTCATATTGTTTCCAAAGTACTAATTCAATTGAGAGTAATTCAGCATGTAAGATACTTTCTCATAAGTTTGAGATTACGAATATTTCAAATACGTCTATGATTCTGTCAAATAGTATTTACATTTGTCTTTGGACCAAACTTCTATAATTAACACCGTTTTACTTAGAGACCAAATGTGCAGTAAGTGGTTTCATATAGTATTTTAATTGATAGTAAGTGATTAAAATTATAGACCAACTTGATATTTTATGTATTTGATAGAAGGACTAATGTGAGTAATATTTCATAGAATCAATATCTTTGAAATGTTTGTAATCTCAATAACCTATTTGAGAGCGTCTTACACAATCTAAGGTGAATTTGGTTATTTATTGTTTAATTGAATATGTTTAATTTTATCAATTATTTTATTAATTGACTTTATATACATATATTTAGCTTCTTAACAATTGCCCTAATTGCCTTCTAAATTTAATTTAATTTTAGAGATTAAATGTCTAAAGACATCGTATTTTCATCAAACTTACGGTGATTCCAAACATACTCAAAGATTAAATTGGTGATTGAGTTATTTAATTAATTAGTATGAGTTGTTGAAATGATGATAATTATGCAGGTTTCCAGCAGCAGCAGCAGCAATGGAGGCCGTATAGGAAGTGATCTATCATTATCATCAATGTCCGATCAACAAAAGTGGCAAACGGGTCCTCCACAACATTTGTTAGCAACTGCTGCTGCAGCATCATCAGGATTCCCACCTCAGATTATAAGACCCTCTTCTCAACCTTGGCTGCACAAAAATTCTACTACTACTACTATTGGCTTCCACACTCTCATGAGACCCTCTTGATCAAAATACATTTCAACCTTGTAGCCAATATTTAATTACATTCAAATAATTTTTTACCTTTTTCTTGACCATGTACAAAATGGATGCGGTTTTAAACTAGTATATTTTTTGATCAAAATTGTTGTGTCCATACAAAACCATAACTTTACTATTGAGGTGAAAGAAGTGATGATAAAAGTAAGCCAAATTGGGAACACTCATTGGTCTTGTTCTGAGTCAGTCAAACTAAGAAACGGACGAAAATATTCTGCCCTCTGACTAAAATATTTTCTGATATATATTAATATAAAAACTATATAGTATATGATTTATAATTGCATTTTTGTGTTATGGTATTTATGACAACACCTATTCGTTTCTTAATTTGGGATGTATTGTTATCACATACACGTGGTTGTCAATTTGTTCCTTATTTGATATATTGGCCTTCAAAAACCTTACTAAGGAAAGATGCTAGCTTTGGTTCCTTAATAGGGTAATACAGGTTTTATTTTAGCTTGACAAAAAACATTGAGACAATAGAAAGTAGCTAAGGAAAAAAATGTAAAAATAATAAGGGATACAAAGTGGGGTTAATTAAAAAATGATTTAATTTTGGGGTGTCTTGGAAATATCAAGGGATGGTGATGAATAGTCTGAATCAAGGGTGTCCTTTGAATCAGTTCTCTTGGCCAAAAGCAGTCAGACAAAGGCTATAATGACGAGAGGGACCTATCATTGGTCGTCTAAAGCTTCAAAAGGACACTGATATAATGTGTGTGAGAGAGATAAATTTAGCGACCAAAAGGGTATAAATTTGTGAAGGGGCTTCATGGATTGAGAGTTTAAGGACCCTGTCACAATTTTAACTTTTACAATAAACAAAAATTATAAATTCCACACTGGACCACTTTCATATTCCAGTATTTTTTTTTTCAAAATTATTTCCATCTTTTTTACGATACTGTTAATTAGTAATAGTAATTCAATTAAAATGATGAAAAATATTAAATAAATATATCTCAAAATTAATTTAATTGTTATTTTTTTTTGTGAGATTTGACATAGATTAGACCATTAAAAATAAGTGGTAATAGGGATTAAAAAGAATACCATAAATTTTCACAAGTATGGTAGAGAGCACAAAATTGAGACAATATAATTTCAGTTTGGCAAAGTCAAATAATTAACTTATAACGTATAAAAACTCGTACAATCAAAATACAATAGGGTTTAAATTTATGTTTATAGCATATATTTTATTTTATTTTATTTTTATTATATTAATGAAAATAAAATTTATTTTCTGTCAGTTAATGTTTATGATCTAATTGAATCATAATTTTGTTTATCCAAGACTTCAAATTAGATACCATGTTATTTATTCCCTTTGATTTATTAGTTAAATTATCTATTATCACCTATTTTTTTTACCAAACAGATCTAGTGTGCACCACTTATAAAAGTGTTGTACTACTTTTTTTTTCTTTTTGTTGAATAAAGTATTGTACTACTACTACTTGTGTGATAACATAACAATGTTAATTAAGTGGGGAAACAGAAGTTGGGTCATTGTTTAATTATGGGATGTACCTTTATGGGAACAGAAGCATAGAGTCATTGGTTAGTGTATTGGTTTGGTTTGGTTGAGTTCAATGATTCTAGACTTGTGAGTATGCTAGGGAACAGCATCTGAACCCGTAATAAAACAAGACTCGATATTTGATGATAATAAACATATACTATCTTTTGGAATTTATGTGTACATGAGTGCTCATTTTAAAATTTTATTTTCTTTCTTTTGAATTTGATATTTTTTTGTTTAATGTACAAGTTGGTGGGTTATTTGTTTATGCACCATAACACCTTTCACTTAGACCAACGAAATCCTTGTATTCCCTGCAACTGTACTAGGATAATGGATGAATAAAGATCCAAAAACCTATTTGTTTATTAATTTCGATTATGGTAGTTGGGTTAATCAATATAAAAAAAAAATGAATAAAAAAAGTAAAACATGGTTGCACCCGTCATCACTAGCGTCATAGTAGATATTTTGGGAAACCTGGCCCAAATTCATCCCACGTATAATTGAAATTGCACGTCTAACATTTATCTTTTATTTGTTGGACAAAAAAAATTATCATTTTTCTTTTATTTTCACCCTCTTTGATACTAGGTTTCACACTTGTATTGCCAACGGTAAAAAAGGTTACATCTTTCCATTATTAATTATAAGCACTTTTGTATGGCTTCGTTTCATATGTATAAAAAATATTAATCTTATTTTTTCGGTCTTATAATATTTATTATATATAATAATTTAATTGATAGAAATTAAAAATAACAATAAATGAAAAAACAAATAAATATGATTTTATTAAATTAATTTTTTAATTATTGATTAATATTTATTATCATAAATATAAAATAAAAAATAATAATGTAATAGTGATATAAATAATATTAATTAAAAATATATATTATAAAAAATAA
>JBBPBP010009780.1:3992276-4016789 GCA_037974735.1 Cicer chorassanicum
AAAAAGATAAATTTAATTTATTTTTATCTCTCCAACTTCTTTTGTAGAGTTTTTTAATTGTTAAATTTTTTTTATCCTTCCAACATATTATATGAAACTAATAATCGGCAGTCTTGTAAAATGTACATCTATATTTACGTATAGTTTATCATTATAGCAACATCGAAATATTAAAAAGCTTCTTTAATTTTGTGCACTTTCCAAATAATTAACATGTCTGTGAAACAAACAAACTTGAACCTATTGAATTTGAAGTTGTTAAGTGAGTTTTATGGACGCTTAGTTACTAGTGATATGATAATACTATTAATATTTTTATAAAAATAAAATAATAAAAAAGTTTTACATTACTTTAATATATTAAATTTGAATCCAAAATTTACTATTCAACTTAACAATTTTAAAATTTATCAATTTTGCTAGACCTTACCATTAATTTTTGATGGTGTGATAGTTGCATATTTACTGAAGGCCAGGGTAAGAGTACATAAACTAGTGGTTGATGAGTGTGCCGTGTTACTAGTACTATTTTTGCTGTAAAAAATAAAAATATCGTCACCAACTTTATGAAGAAAATTAAGCAAGCAAATAACTCTTGACTTTCCCTTTTGATGTTTGTGAAGCAAAGTGAGTGTTATGCAGTTATTATTATTATAAAGAGAAAGAGAAAAGTGAGATAGTTGTTAGTTGAGGAGGGTGAGTCATTTTTCCTTGAACTTAGAGCGTCGGTGGTGACAGATCAAACATTACACGTTATCATATTCATTCATTCATTGCTTCAATTCATCCTCTGCACTTTCAACTTTTAACCATTTCTCTGCATTCTCTTCAACTATAATAATAAGCTTTACTAATCTCATTCTTTTGTCTTCGATCATCCATGCACAACCACAACCATAACCTTCAACTTCGTTAATCTTATCAGGTCAGAAACCAAAACCACTCTTCAAATCAAATTTAGGCAATGGAAAGGTCTATATTTTTATTTTTTTATTTCATGTTGAAACTTTTTGAAAATAACTTTTTTGTATTGTAATATATATTTTTTATTAACTGCTCAAATACCATGCAAGTATGGAATAAATTATTTTGTTAATGCAAATATTTTCCTTGTGATTACAGTTAACATGATTAAAATTTTCCTACTTGAGAGACTTATTATTCCTGGGCTTGAAAATGATCAGATGACTCAGTTTATGAACTCAGAAATTTGACTCATTTGTTAAATCAACATGGGATGATGCTGATGACAATAATAATAATAATGTTTTGATTTAATATATATTAGTTTTTTATTTAAAATTTTGTGTTATTTGATTATTTTTCACATAAAAAATGCAAAATATAATTTATGGAGTTACAAATTTGAACCTAATTAGTTGAGTTAAAATGCTCAATTAATTATTTGTTCAGTTAACTAGATTTGGATTGTCTCAATCATTTCCAATTCTGAGTAGTGATTATGCATGAACCATTTCTTGCAACCTTTTTTTCAAGGGCATCAATGATGAAGAATTGATATAATGATAATGTAGTGAACACTGTATATTTCAGATTATTTGCATGAAAAAGTTGTTGTAGTCATTTATGGATCAAAAGCATTGGCATTGGGGGAAAAAGTCAAGGGAGAAGACAATTTTAGAAACTGACAAAGCAAATCTTACTTCAAAAGAAAATGAAGAGGTAGGTAATTTAAATGATTCTAAATGCAACTATATGTTAGAGATCTGGATTTTTCCACATATTTTTGTCTCTTCTTCATTACTTGTTATAATAAATTAATATTTTGTCTTGTTTTTGCTTTTATGTTTTAGGTGCAGACACTTCTGGCTGATAAAGAACAATTGGAGAAAGACTTAAAAAGATTAAATGATAAGCTTAATTTTACACTCTCTAATTACAATGCTAAAGACGAGCATATGAAGAAACAAACAAAAATTGTTCAAGAAGCAGTGTCGGGTAATGTTTATGCTATGTAGCACTGATATTTTAGATTGAATGTGTCTGGTGTCGGACAACACTTCCATTTTTAAAAATTGTTACAGGAGTCTACATGTTAGTGTCATTTCGTGTTTGGTGTATGTGTCAGTGCTTCATAGTTCGTGCATTCCTATGTGTGCTAATGTGTTTTCCCACTCTCTTTTTATCTCAAAACAAAAATAATAATCAATTATACATTATTCTTAAGAGTAGTTCTACCAGTCTCTTATAAAAGTTTCCTTTTTGAAGGATGGGAGAAGGCAGAAGTTGAAATGTTGTCAATGAAGGAACATCTTGAGGAATCTATACACCAACAACTAATTTATGAAGAAAGAGTGTTTCATTTGAATTGTACTCTCAAGGAATGTATGCAGCAGTTACATTTTGCCAGAGAGGAACAAGAACAAAGGATTTATGATGCTGTGATGAAGGCTTCAAAAGAATTTGATCAAGCTCGCACGGTTTTAGAGGAGCAGCTATCAGAGACCAGTAAAAGGCTTGCAAAAGTTGTGATCGAAAATTCTTATCTTAATAAATCTCTTATTGCGAAAGACAATTTGACAGAAGATCTGAAAAGACAATTGGCTCATGCAGAAGCAGGTCGTAATGCATTGATGATTAGATTAGAGTCCATCGAAAGAGATAATAATTCTTTGAAGTACGAGGCTCGAGTGGTTCAAAAGGAACTTGATATCAGAAATGAGGAGCGTGAATATAATCGTCGAACTGCTGATGCTTCTTATAAGCAGCAATCAGAGAGTGTAAAAACCATTGTCAAGTTAGAATCAGAATGTCAGAGGCTGCGTCGTCTGGCCTGGAAACGGTTGCCAAGTCCTGCTGCCAGTTTAATGGCTGAAAATTCTTCTGAGACTGCCATGAAAAGAATCACTTATTTGACTGAACAACTATGTGCTGTGGAAGAAGAAAACAAGACTTTGAAAGAATCACTAAGTAAGAAAATGAATGAAGTCCAATTTTCAAGAGTAATGCTTTCGCGCACAGCTTCTAAACTGTTGCAACTTGAGTCGGAAATTGCATCTAAAAGTCAAGTAGCCTTGGAGCAGCCTAGAAGTAATCTTGCATTGCAAGAGTTATGTTCGGCGTCGATGTCTGAGATTGGCAGTGATGACAATGTTAGGTGTGCGGAATCCTCGGCTTCTGCAGAATTGGAGCGCTTCAGAAGTGTTGGCCCTTCAGATATAAACCTTATGGATGATTTCATTGAAATTGAAAATTTAGCATTGTCTGATCATCACTCCGAGTTCTCGATGTCGAATCAGGAAACATGTTCCAAAGACATGTTAAAGGGTTATATTCCTGGTTGGTTTCAGGATGTAGTTAAAGTGACATTGGAACAAACTAGTGTCACTCATAAGAACCCTGATGATATACTCGAGGATATTAATTTGGCTATGAAGCATCTGAATAATAATTCAGATCAATGTACATTTGATTCAGGCAAAGATTCTAGTCAATTTGATGCATCTAATCCTTCTCATTTAAGGCTCCACACCTCGGCGGAACCTTTGAATTATTCTGTGGTTGATTCATCTGGTGAAGTAAATGATGCCGGGACTTCATCAATAAAGAGACCTAAACATAAATCTCAAAGAGTTCTGAATAAATCAATAGGCAAATTAATTGAGCTTATTGAAGGGATCAATATGCCTGCTGATGATAATAATAATTCAGATCTTTCGTGCAAAAGAGACCAAAATAACCATTCACATGATAATCAAGGAGTGTCGACAGGCTACATGGTTCGTGTTTTCCAGTGGAAAACATCGGATCTAGGTGATGTCTTGCAGAAGTTTCTCCATGTGTGCTACAATTTACTGAATGGCGTGGCTGATCATGAAAAATTTGCAACAGAACTAACAACAGCCTTGGAATGGATTATCAATCACTGCTTTTCACTTCAGGATGTTTCGAGTATGGAGGATTCGATTAAAAAACAATTTGATTGGGACGAGACCCTAACTTATTCAGGTGGTCATGATTATCCAACTGAAAAGATGCAATATGATGAGAAGAAAGAATCTAAAAATAGTAAAGATAAACCGAACAGTTCTGAATCTGAAAAGCAAGCCTCGGAGCGGAGGCTTCAAACCAATGCAAATCAACATCAGGAATTAGAGAAAACTATTGCCTGCTTGAGATTGGAGTTACAAACATTCAAAGAATCCAATAGAATACTTGAAGATCGAATACAAAATGACGCGTCCATAAATAAAGATCTTGACACTCAGCTAATAGAAACTGAATTAAAAGAGGCTTATCACAAGATTTTAGCATTAGAAGTGGAACTAGAGAGCAAGAATCACTATTGTGATGAATTAGACATAAAATGTGTTGAACTTCAGCTCCAACTTGAAAGGTGTCACCTAATCTAATCCTTCAAGTATATCTTAATTATGTGCAATACTGTAATATTATTTTAGAACATTTAGCTTTTACTTTATTATTTAAATACTGTCATACTCACGTATCAAAATTTATCTTCTCAGCATGAAAAGGGCGTGTTCGAATGATTACGTAAATCTGAAAAATGAGCCGGTGCGAACTGTAAGTTCATCTGTTTTATTCTCTTTACTTGTTGACTCATAGTCAGTTACTATCTTCCTATATAATATTATGAAAAATTTAATCCAGTTGAGACATTATTCATCTAGATATAAATTTGGCACTATAAATTGTACTATCAAGTAATGCAACTTCACTTGATTAATTAATCTTTGTTGAAATATTGTGTTTGAAGGTTGTTTACCAATCTTGCAGGAATGGGAGATAACAGTTGCTTCAGAGAAGTTGGCAGAGTGTCAAGAAACAATCCTTCACCTTGAGAAGCAGTTGAAAGCATTGGCTGAAAGAAAGGATGTTTGTCTTTTCGACAACATTATCGCTGCTCATCGTCCGATAATTACAAACACAACTAATGTTAGTGTCCCACTAAAAGTAGACACGAAGGCCAAAAATCGACCTTCTCTATTGGATCAGATGCTTGCTGAAGACGATGCAAAAGCCAAGGTTTGCAAAACAAGTGAAAGAAATTTTATACAGCCACTTGAAAAGATTGTGGTTTTGAAAGGACTTAAAGGCCGTGAGGATGGTGCTAATGTAAATTCTTTGGCCATTTTACCTGTCAAGAAATCTGGAGGAAGAAGCTTGTGGAAAAGGCTGTTAGGGAAAAGAAGAAAGCCAAAAAGAAAACATGTGTATCAGTTTAACAAGTGAAATGCAGTTTGAATGTAGTTCAGTCGTGAGTTTGGTTTTGTAAACTCAATAAACAAAGTTCAATTCTTATTGGGACTTGTAATTAGTGTTAGTTTAATTAATAATCATTTCCCTACTATTTTGTTTTCAGTGTAGTTGGAATTTCATTTTTATAAGCAATATGTGGGGAAGCAAAAACTTTTACATTAATGACATGATGACACTTTTACTTTTACCTCTACCTTTCCCTTGTGACCCACAATTTCACCCTTGCAAAGATAATCTCACCGTGTTCCCAAATAATTTAATTTATATTTCAATTATGTTAATTTAATTTACAAATCTAAAAGAATTTGATATGGGAAGATGAATAGCGAAGCATAGAAACAAGTTAAAATTTGAAAACGATTTAGACAAAGGAACATAAATAGACGAGTAAAGAAAGCAATTAACGAAGATGACAAATAAGCAGATAAGGCATTGTTTGTTTGCTTATACAGTGCGTATTTATAAATTCAAAACCATAGACCTTCCCCCCATTCCACTCACTTCACCCAACAAATAAAAATACTCAAAAAGAAAAGTCTCCTCTAAACTCTAAAGCGGCGGAAAAATTAAACATTGAAAGCGTCTTCCACGGGGATTACATTTTTTTTTTAGACATTATGACTTAGGGTTTCAATATTCAACAACTCGCCCCGCCAATTTCAACATTCAACAAATCACTTTCATCTTCGCAATTCCATATGTATGAATTGGATCTCGATCCAAATCCAATTCTCCATTTCCGATAACCTTCGACACCCTCCATGGCGTCGATGCCTCCGCCTCTGCCTTCGCCTTCTTCGTCTAGATCCGACCCTCATCTCGATCCCTCCGTATACTCTCTCTCTTAATTCTTACATTGCTTTCAATACCTTATCCTTTCCTCTACTCACGTTTAATTACTCAGTTTCAGTTTCTATTTTTATTTTTATTTTTATTCATTTTTTGTTTTTGTTTTTAGTTTTCAGCTTCGATCCAGTTTTAATCTCCATAATTTTCTTTAAATTTTAATCATTCAATATTAAACAAGTATGCTGCATTTTTTTGAGGTTAAACTTAAAAGTAGCTGCATTGTATATAACGAAGCTTATTAGGGACGTGATTTTTTTTGTCTTTTTTGATTAACTGTTTCGTTTCACACTACATGCTTAGTGTAACTGTTAGATTCGTTTTAGCTGTTAATTATTATTTAACAATAATGTAATTGTAAGTGTGACGGTTTTATTGTTTGTTTACAATGAAGACAAAGAAAGTGGAGGAAGACACAAGTCCTGCAGTTAAAGATGTGTTATCGGCTATTGATTCTTTAAAGAAACAAGTTGTTGCTGAACGGATTGTTACCGTCAAGGTTTAATAGCTTACTTCTGATTGTAGTTAGTTGATGATTTTTTTTTGGAATAATATTAGTTGTTGATTTTGTATGGGCTTTTTTCTTGTTTGCTGTAACATGTGGTGGTGTGTTAAATGTGCGTGCATTTGAAATATCAGAAAAGAGTGGAGGAAAATAGACAGAAGCTGGCTGGTATCACTAACTGTCTCTGGAAATCGGCGGCGGAGAGAAGGACATGTGGTGTTGTCGATACGAATAAAAGTCTTGACCTGCTGACTAAGAGGCAAAAAGATGCAGTTGATATGCACAACGGTGTTTGTGGTGGTAACGATGATAAGGAGAGCAATGGCTATCATGGAGACGACCATGGTTCTACGGCAGTTCTTCTAGGATCTAATGTTGCTGTAAAGAATGCTGTTCGGCCTATCAAATTACCCGAAGTTAAAAGATTGCCTCCTTACACTACATGGATTTTTCTGGACAGGTTTGTTTGCCATAATTGATGTTTTTTCTTTATCAGCTATAAATTGTTTGATGCAGTATGATAGTTAATATTAGATGGTAAAGACTAAAGGGCCAACATGATTATAAACTCAGTCTTGTAAAAATGAGGATGTTGCGATTGATGCTTTGATGTGTTTGAGAGTCCCACTTCAACTAGATATATGTCCTAGGTGGTGCTTACAAGGCTTGGGAAGTCCTTGCCAAATGTTTGGTGGTGTGTGTTGAGATTTTTTATTCCACCTGTATTAGTCTACGTTTCAGATGTCCCGTCTTGATTGGTGAGAGAGTGTGTTGAGAGCTCGACATTGACTACTGATATGACCTAGGCGGTGGCTATAAGGCTTGAGCAAACCTCATTTTACAAGTCGGTTTAGCACGATTGAGCAAGGCCACACAAGCCCAAATTTTAAGTAGACATACAAGACAAGATAGATAGTAAGGCAAAGGTTAACATAGCCTCTTTCATAGGTGGTCTATGGTGAACCACAAATTATAGCTATTGATGGATTTGTACACATATATATGGGGTACTGAATTCACTGAAAATTTTCTTTTTCTTTTCCACATTGGTCGGGATCTGCACTCTACGCCATCTTCGATGTTACTGCAGAAACCATTGCTTCCTTGCTGTGTTCTGGTTGTTAGTAACCTGCAGAACCATCACTGATTTTTGCTTAAAAAAAATATACATTTTTTAAGGGGAGTGAAAGACTAGCTTGTTTTGTTGGAGTAAGTTTTATCATATTATTATTATTATTATTATTATTATTATTATTATTATTATTATTATTATTATTATTATCAGAGGACGTATGGGGATTTTCAGTGATCGTCGGTAAATAAAATAAGTCAATCTGATTTTTAGTGAAGAAACTTAAGTGATTGATTGGCCTTAGATGTTTGTTCTTTGATCTGTTTTGTACGCCGTATTCTTGAAGTTGAAAACTAGTAATAGAATGATACAAAAAAGAGAATTTTTTGCTGAATGTATAATCCACCATCGCCTGCCTCCTTTCTGCAGAACCAATTTGGTAAAAGAAAAGAGAAACAATCATGTGTAATGTGTACTGTATTACTGTGCGTACAGATGAATCCAATGGTTATAGTTTGTGATTCATCGTGGACCGCCTCTAAAGGTGGTGCATGTTAGCCTTCACCCGTGGCCGAAGCCCTTTAGACAGCCTATTAAGAAGAGGGAATCAAATCGTGGGTAATCCTATAATTAGATGTGGTGGTTTTCAAAACTCAAAAGTGAAATCATTACAAATTACTTAGATCTAAATATACTCTATAAGAATAATAATTTGGTTATTTATTTATAGAACATAATGGTGTCATTTGATTCATTCAATTGATTCCATCTGGTGGATAAAGGTTTTGGTTGTTGTTGGCTTCCATATTCCAGCTCTTTATGTAATTTATTTTAACTAATGGTTAATTGTGTTATGTGATACCCTAAATTTTGACTCGCACCATCTGTTTGTTAATCTAACCCAAGGTCTTGGGTGAATGTATCATATCATGCATACATATTATTGGGAAAAACCCAAGTCCCACATTGATAAGAGATAGAACTCTAAAATAATTTATAAAGAGAGGCACCCCTCACCTTACAGCTGGTTTTGTAAGGATGAGTTAGGTCCAATATAAAAACCTAAGATGGTATCAGAGCTTACTTGATTGGGCCACCCACCATTTATATACACGCACCAAATCCAATAGTGCTGGACGTGAGGAGAGTGTATTAGAAAAAAAACGAAGTCCCACATTGATAAGAGATAGAGCTCTAAAATAGTTTATAAACAGTGACACTCCTCAACTTATAAGTCGGTTTTATAAGGATGAGTTGGGCCCAATATAAAAACTTAAGAGTACGAAATGAAATAAATCATAGACAGAGGCGGGAGCATTTAAAAAGTATAATTCTATACATTTTTCTTGTCTTTTCTTTCTCAAACAATCAAGTTTACTCTTCACTAATTTTTGGTTTACCATTGCTTATGAGACTGATCTCACTTTTTCTTTTTTTGAAGTTTCACCTTTTCAATCTATCAATTTCCAGCTCTGTAGTTTTCTTCTATTTTGATTTTTTATGCACAAAAATTTGATCCTTTGAAGATCCTTGTTACTTGTAATCATTTGTGCGCAGAAACCAAAGAATGACAGAGGATCAATCAGTTGTAGGTCGGAGGCGAATTTATTATGATCAAAATGGTGGAGAAGCACTTATTTGCAGTGACAGTGAGGAAGAAATAATCGACGAAGAAGAGGAAAAAAGAGAATTTGTACAATCAGAAGATTTTATACTTCGGTTGGTATAGTGTAGTAAACTATTATTGGGTGCTTTCACTGTTTCATTTTCTAGATGTTCTTTGTTGGCAGCATGTAAAATATTATTGCAATATAGGTTTGAGTGTTGTGTGTATTATGTTATTCAGATCCAGTTTTTAGTGTAGGAAGATAATGAGTTCATATTTTGTGTGTGACTGTGTGTATGTTTAATGTTACTCAAAATTATTTATGCACTTGAGACCTCTACTTGAATTAAGCATTTGTTTTCCATTGAACCATTGCTAACTGTCTATGAAATACCGCTTATAAAAAAAAACTGTCTATGGATTACCTCACGAGCTTTGCTTTTCTGATTATTTTAGTTTTAAATTGAAGCATATTTGATCTGGCGTGTCTGGTGTGCCAATATATTTTGGTTGACTATAAGTGGGTTCGTTCAGGATGTTTTCTTGTTGTATTTCGTATGTACAGAAGGACTCAAAAGAAGATCCTTGATTAGTTATCTGTACAATTAAATCCTTTTTATTTGGTAAAGAAATTAGTGTTGATTCATATTTCATATTATCATTTGATATCTTTTCATTTTTCTGTTGAAATAACCTTGGTTAAATTTATTAAAATATGTTTACAAAAATGATTCTGTGCTTGATTTATCCTGTCAATTCTGCTGCTTCCATTAAGGGAAAATGAAACCCTGCAATTATTTTGTACCCTTCTGCGGTGATTTTTATCTTTACATTACATATTGTTTTTCTTGTGTTGCACACGAGACAGTTTTGTGGATTTCATAATTTCTGGTTTGATTTTACAGCATGACTATCAGAGAATTTGGTTTATCTGATGCTGTTTCAGAGACACTGGCTCAGTGTTTTTCTAGAAAAGCTAGTGACATTAAGGTACAATTGTCATTTATTGACCATAATGTATTTTCTACTTCTGCCATTTCTCTCTCCTTTATTCTGATTAAAACTGGTGGTAGTGTAAGCTTTTGTCCAGCTGTTTCCCATTTGATTTGTGCTGGCTTTACAGAGATATGAAACACCATCAAACATCTTATACAGGCCCGATATGAAACTCTTTGCAATGATGACAATGCTGGCGGCGATTCTAAAAACGGGGATATAGAAGATAATTCCCAAAGTGACAATTCTTTTCTGGAAAAGGATCTTGAAGCAGCTCTTGACTCTTTTGATAACCTCTTTTGTCGCCGGTGTCGTGTAAGATTTTTCCCCACGAAGGCACTGAATAGAATGCAGTTTTTTTCTTCTTCTTTTTCTTCTTTTTTATATCTCATTTGTTGCTGTAATTTCACTTTGCAGGTTTTCGATTGCAGATTACATGGATGCTCTCAGGATCTTGTCTTCCCGGTAGGTTCTATTATTGGGTTATTTCTTATGAAGTTGTCTGCATGTATCTTACTATTCTTAACTTGGTTTATAAATAGGCTGAGAGACAAACTTTGTGGATCCCTCCTAACACCGAAAATGCACCATGTGGGCCAAATTGTTTCAGATCGGTGAGCACTTGTCTATTCATGGGGGTCCGTCTCTTTATAGAGTTTCTGTAACAATTTACTCAAGTTGCTCATGCTTGCCAAATCACAGGTACTTAAGTCAGAAAAAATTGCCAAAGTTACATCTTCTCAGACTGATGTTGAAGACAAATCTTCTGGTGGTGCTCTATCTAGGAAAAAATCTTCTGGTAGAAGGCTGATAAAATGCAGCCAAAGTGAAAGTGCTTCATCTAATGCTAAGAACATATCTGAGAGTAGTGACTCAGAGAATGGTCCTGGACGGGATGCTGTTTCAGCCTCTCGCTCGGCCCCACCTAAAACTAAACCAGTGGGGAAAAGTGGAGTTGGTAAGAGAAACAGTAAGAGAGTGGCAGAACGTGTTCTAGTTTGCATGCAGAAACGGCAGAAGAAAACAGTAGCTTCTGATTCTGATTCCAAAGTAAGTAGTGTTTTTTGTTCTAGTGATATGCATTTACCTTCAATGGTTGCCAAGATAATGAAGAAACAATTATTTTATTAAACAAATGTGTCATACTTTTTTATATTGAAAGATCTAGAAGGAATTGGTTTGTGATAATCTTTACACAATGCAGAGTGAAGCTCATGATCACTCATTGAATGATATGGTTTCGGACCCACATGTTGTGACTGAGGAAGACAACACGAGGAAAGAAGAGTTTGTGGATGAGAACATTTCTAAACAAGAATTGACAGATAATAAATCTTGGAAAGCTCTTGAAAAAGGGCTTTTAGAAAAAGGAATGGAGATTTTTGGCAAAAACAGGTCAGATATGTTTGGATTGGAGATATTTTTGTTGTCTTTATTGACCGAATAATATGATATAATGCATGAATGCTGTAATTAGTGTTGATGTGAAATGTGAACATGTATGGGTCGAATTACTAGTCCAAGTATTTATATCAAGATAAAAGCTTGTCTTCAGTAAATTTCATGGGGAATGGATTGCTACAATTTTGAAGTAATGAGTTAAACCTTGTTCTTAGTTGGTCTGAATCAAATGCCAAGATTGGCCTGGTTATTAGGTGTCCATTTTTTCAATATCTTATTCTTAAAACCAATCTTTATAGCTTCCTTTATGGTTGGAACCCAACTTTGAGCTAACATCCATAGTCAGGAAGCCGCTTCCTTCAGGTTTATACCGAAAGGCCCAAATGTTTGAGGCACAGCATATCTCTAGGCAGGAATTAGTAGAAGGAGCCAAGGATGGAATATTTTTTATAATAACTTGATAATGGGAAGCCTCTCCAGGTTTACACCTAAAGGCCCAAATGTCCAAGTCCCAGTATACCTCTAGGCAGTATTTAGTAGGAGGGAAGGTTAGTTATGGAGGGACGAGATTAAGTCTGTTATATGTGCAGGGACTGAATAAGGAAAGGCATGCTGAGAGAATTAATGTTAAGTTGGAGTCTAGAGAACTCGCTCTGACTTGGAGGCTTGGTCCTTTGTTACTTTTACATACGTATTTCAATATGCCTACATGAAATAAGCACAAGTCTGCAAGGGTGTTTAAGGCTTATTGATCAATTTTTTGGATAAGTTACATATTTCATGGACATTTTGTCAATGTCAACTTAAGTTTTGCCACAGGTAGTTTTGGATGTTCCACTTGTGAGTTGTGACTTGTCTGATGTCTCCTTTCCTTTGAAATTGTCACTTCTCAAACTATGATAGACTAGGAAAATGATCTCCACAATACCTTCGGACAATAATTACTGATGGTCAATCACCTAATAAGTAACAACTGCTTTTTATTGCAGCTGCTTAATAGCCAGGAATCTCTTAAATGGTCTTAAGACATGTTGGGATGTTTTCCAATACATAAATTGTGAAGAAGGGAAGTTGTCTGGTTCTACTGGGGATGCTACGAATGCTCTTGTGGAAGGCTATTCCAAGGTAGATTTTGACGCAGCTATACTCAATGCAATTTTTCTTTTTGCTCTTTGTTACTTGCATATAGTGCTTAACTGAACCGGTTTTGGTCAAATGAATGTAAGGGTAATAATGAAGTGAGAAGAAGGTCAAGATTTTTACGTAGAAGAGGAAGAGTCCGTCGTTTGAAGTATACCTGGAAATCTGCCGCTTATCATTCAATAAGAAAAAGGATTACTGAGAGAAAGGATCAGCCCTGCCGACAGTACAATCCATGTGGATGCCAAACAGCTTGTGGAAAGCAGTGTTCGTGTCTTCAAAATGGAACCTGCTGTGAGAAGTACTGTGGGTAAGCTTTTAACTTACCCAAATAGTGTTTTGCTCAATTTTCTCATCCTTGGCGGTTTCAGAAACTGCAGGGGGTTGTTATAATTATATCTTAAATAGATACACTGTATTGTGGCATGCATACAAGCCTGCAATCTAATATCCATTAATTTGTGTGAAAATTGTTTTGATCTGAAGATGCCCAAAGAGTTGTAAAAATCGATTCCGTGGATGTCATTGTGCAAAAAGTCAATGCCGAAGTCGTCAATGTCCATGTTTTGCTGCAGATAGGGAATGTGATCCAGATGTTTGTAGGAACTGTTGGGTCAGGTGAGATTTATTTGTCTATGGTTGTCTGTCATTTGTTAGTTTCAATGTCCTTGGTATGATATCTTATATTCGTTGGATATATAATACATTTCAAACATGTATCTGTTGACTTAAGTAAACAGAAACAAATTTAAGGAGATGAAAAGAAAAACTAGTAGAGGTGATTAGAGAGTCAGCAGTGTCAAACACAGTTGGATATACTCCTGAACTCTGATGTTCAAGAATAGCAAGAGATAATGTAGTGGGCCTACGATTTTGCTATTGAGAACGATTGAAGCTGATTAACACTGTTTGTTTGCAATTATTTACAAAAGAAAGTGGAACTAAATGCTTGATTTTTGGTGGAAAACTACAATCTCTGTCATTTGGAGGATGAGTGAAGTGGTGTGAAAGAAAAGAGGTGATGAGGCCCACATAATTTTTTTCTAACATTCCCAACTAAGAAATAGCAAGAGACTTCCGTTCTCTTGCAAAAGATGCTTTGCCAGTTTGTCGCCACTTTATCTCATCTTTGTTCTCTTTTTGCAAATATCTTAAAATTGAGATCGCGCATAGAATAACAACTACATGTGTGATTGTTCCTTGTGCCATTTTGACAAATTTGTTTCCCCAACAAGAACAGCAATTGGCTGAGGATGTGGCAGAGCTTCTTATACCAATTTTACAGAGCTGTCTTTGAATTAATTGGTAAAAAAATAATAGATGGAAATCACGAGGGCAACATTTCGATGGAACCATGATATCATTTTTTTTTCCATCCCCTTCTTTTATCTAATCAAACATGCAAATGAAGTAATTAGTCTCAAGTAGTTAATTAGCTTCAGTTAAAGACTACTTGTTCGGGAGAACCCGAGTTCGAGTCCTGACTAAAACAATTTTTAATCAGACTTTACTTACCTCTTGACCAAACTCTGGATTACTAGAGCCCCATTCTCATGGAAACTAGACGGTTAAAACCAAAAAAAGCAAATGACGCTCTCTATTTTCTTTCCCTTTATTTTCTCTCTCTACCCAAACAATCCACCTATTCTTACTTTATTTTCTTATCCATTATTTTTCGCCCGATTTTCTTTCCTGATCTGAACAAAGTTTGAGTGTTTAAGCTGATTGGGATGAAAGGCAATATGATATAAAATTATAAACTCTTAATTGCTAAGTCCTATTCATGTAACCAAAGGGCAGCAGAGTATTTGCTTGTATTACATGTATATCTTCCTTAAATGTGATCTTAATAAAAAGATAAAATCTTGAGACGTACTTGTGCCCTCTTGATCTTTATTCTAAGAAGATTTATTGAATCCACCTCATTGTTGTATTTAGTCTTAATTTAATCTGTAAAATTTTCTGACTTCCCCCTGTTAATGATCTGGTTATGTCTTTTTCCAAACTTATATCTGCCTCCTTTTTTTGTATCAACGAAACTTAAGTTCTTGCAATATATTATTCTTCGTGCATCAAGTACTACTGTTCTATCTCTAGTCACTATTTGCCTTGTTACTTCTGCTATTTGAGTCAAATCATTGTTGCAGCTGTGGCGATGGTACTCTTGGGATTCCAAGTCAAAGAGGGGATAATTATGAATGTAGAAACATGAAGCTTCTTCTCAAACAACAACAAAAGGTATTTATTTTCCTTGACTGCCTTTTTCAATTCTACCCACCTTTTGAAATCTTCAAAGATAGATACCCATTTCCTTTCATTCCAGAATATTTACTCTTGCCAAAATAATGCTTCCAGACCTATTTGTTTTATTTTTCAGAGAGTTCCTTAATAAAAGTAACACAGTGAAACCCATAATTTATTATGATTGAGATAAATGGATTAGATCATATTGAGAAATGTAACTCCCTGTAGGTATATAGTCCACCCTCACGGGGACTTGAGATTGCATGGGACTTCGGTCTATCCCATATTGCAACCTTCATTCTCAATGTTTGTGTCTTGTTCTTTTGTGTTACTATTTATATCCTTTTAAATTATGTTTCTTGCGTTTTTTTGTTTACCACGATGGCAATTTACACCTAACATGCTTTCAGGTTCTTCTTGGAAGGTCTGATGTGTCTGGCTGGGGAGCCTTCTTAAAGGTATTTACCAAATTGATGATTCAATTTGTTCAGGTGTTGTTTTTCCTTTTTCCTAATGCAATTTGGTTGAAATCCAGAATAGTGTTGGTAAGCATGAATACCTTGGAGAGTATACTGGAGAATTAATTTCTCATAGGGAAGCAGATAAACGAGGAAAGATATATGACCGTGAAAATTCATCTTTTCTCTTTAATCTGAATGATCAGGCAAGATTTTACTACTATGAATCTATGTTGGTGAAAAGTTCTTTACATTGCATTACACTTGTCACATGTTGGATGAATCTTATTTGCAGTTTGTTCTTGATGCTTATCGAAAGGGTGATAAATTGAAGTTTGCGAACCACTCTCCTGTTCCAAATTGCTATGCAAAGGTTATTCAATTCTTCCCTCATCAAATGTTTTTATAATTGGAGATTTGAAGTTCAAATTCACAGTTCATTTTGAGCATTCATGGGTTTTTGTTGTCGTTCACAACGCTCTCTGCTTAAACTGGCAGGTTATTATGGTTGCTGGAGATCATAGGGTAGGAATTTTTGCCAAGGAAAGGATAAACGCTGGGGAGGAGCTATTTTATGATTACCGTTATGAGCCAGATAGAGCTCCTGCTTGGGCTCGGAAGCCTGAGGCATCTGGATCGAAAAAAGATGACAGTGCTCCTTCAAGTGGTCGTGCAAAGAAGCTTGCTTAAAGGGAGTTTGTTTAAATATTAAAAATCCATTCTTTTAGGTATTCATTCTTTAACACATAGAGGACGCAGTCTCATTGATAGCCGAAAGAAGTATCTTTTTTTTTTTGTTCTTGGCAAGGCCATACATTTGTTACTGCATAGGTAAAAGTAATTTAAACCATTCATTTTGTCATTAGCTAAATGTATTCTCTATCTAGATGAAAAGTACAAGCTTATTGAATCAAAATTCCATGCAGCCCTTTCCTGAAGGGGAATGGGAAAATGCACGTCAGAGAAAGACTTCATATAATTTGCAATTCTTACAATTTCTTATTTCTTTTTCAATCATCGTAAATAACTAATTATACAAATTTTACGGATCAAGTCTCTGATAGTTTATGATGGTGCTATTTTTGCTTATGGGAAAGAACATTATATTGAATAAAATGTTTTTGGAATTGTTAAACGACCTTAGACTAATCTAAATTATTCAATATATGCAAGCATGTTTTTGATATGTTGTAAGTTTGTGATGTTATGATGGGAAGTGTTTGTAATTGAGAGGATATTAATGATTATTACAAATTAGAGAAATTGTATATGTTATTAAGCCAATGTCTTTTTTTTGGTGAAATATTTAAGCCTATATCTAATAGAAGGCAAGTGCAGCTTTCGATTTAAATAATACATTCAATGGTAAGCTCTCGATTATATTTTATTGCCTTGTTTACCTTGCATACCGAAACTATTTCACAGGTGGAGAAAAACTCTAACTCCGTAAAATCATCGATGATAAACGGGCTTTTTTAAAAAGGTATAATAGACACTTTTTTGGAAATGCATTTCTGTACGGTACAAACTAATCGAAATTACACTTTTAAACAACATAAAATTAGTGATTTTTTTTTTAGATGCATAGATCCAAAACTTATGTTGGGGGATGGGGAAAATGACTTCAAAGGTTACCCAATTTTGAAATTAGCCAAAATCAAAATTAAAGCAATGTCCTTGAAAATACATAGAGAAGGCATGAAAAACATGGTCATCAAATTGCATGTGTTGTCAACCACCCCACATCATTAAAGTTGAAACAGTGCCCTCTGGAAGCAATTTTATGGGCAGAAGCAACGTACCCCACCACATGGATAGCATAAAAGAGATCCGAGAAAGGAAGATAAGAAATAGGTAGAGTGGAGCACAAAGAAGAAATAACTTGGGAAGTGGGGTTTAAGTTTAACCAAACAAACCCTCAAGAGGGTGCTAACAACTATTTTAAGAAATAAAATATTCATATAATACCATGGGAAATATAATTTAATCATGTTTAAAAAATTGGTTTACAAACCCAAAGGATCTAAGTCGAGAGAATACTTTGCAAACTTTACACCCTAATTAAAATAAAATAAAATAAAATAATGATGAGTGCATTGGTGGCTCAAAATAAGAGAAAAACTAAAAGTAACAAACCCAATCCCATAACATAACATTACTTTGATCAACTACCTCATATACACAGTAAAATCAATTTCCTTACCAAATGCAGAGAAAGTGCACCTCTCATCATCATCAGATACCTCTCTGCGTCATTCTTATCTTCTCTTTCTTCATCCTCACCTTTTCCACCGCTTGCTTCAATGGGAATTGCCAGGTTCACTTCCTTTTCTTTTTTCTTCCCTATATATGTTTGTTATTCATCTACTTATTACCAGATATTTTGCAGGTTGTAGAAGCATGTTCTGCTGCTACAGATTGTGGGCCAGGCCTTTATTGTGGCCATTGCCCTGGTTTAGGTAGGACTCAACCTGTTTGCACTAGAGGCCAAGCCACTCTTGTAACATCCATTGTAAGTAAGATTCAATGTGTGTTTCTTTTGTTTTTGACTGATGCTGACATGTGGATATTGATAATAATTTTAGAAAATAAAAGAGATGAATGTGACAACATATGTCGGTGTCGGACACCAAACACGTATTCAATCTGAAGTGTCTATGTAATTTTTTTTAAAATCATCTCGGGTAACTAATCTATGCAGGTGAATGGGTTGCCCTTCAACAAATACTCATGGATCATGACACATAATTCATTTAGCATCATGGATGCACCTTCTTTGAATGGAGTTCAAAGACTTACTTTTTACAATCAAGAAGACACTGTCACTAACCAGTTGAGGGTGTGTTATGTGTTTTGCTTTTGTGTTTGTTATTAATTTCAAATTAAATATAATTATTGTTTGGTTATTTCTTTTGAGATCATTATTATACATTTGTATGTTGAATGTTGTTTTAGAATGGAGTAAGGGGATTGATGTTGGATATGTACGACTTCGAGAACGATATTTGGCTATGTCATTCATTTCAAGGGCAATGCTTCAACTTCACTGCATTTGTAATCTAACCCTCTTTGTTATTTATTTGAATATATATCTGAATCTGCTTTTGTTGTTATAATGTCTCTAATCATGTTTTCAGCAACCAGCAATAAAAACTTTGGAAGAAGTTGAATCATTCTTGACTGAAAATCCGATGGAGATTGTCACCATTGTAATTGAAGACTATGTGCGCACGCCTAATGCGTTGATTAATCTATTCACAAATGCTGGTCTGGACAAATATTGGTTCCCTTTGTCTGATATGCCAAAAGGGGGCGAAGATTGGCCTACTATAACGCAGATGGTTCAAGCAAATCGCCGACTTCTTGTTTTCACCTCTGATGCTTCAAAGGAAGCTGAAGAAGGAATAGCTTATCAGTGGAGATACATGGTTGAAAATGAGTGTAAGTACAATATTGTGCTACTGCTATATGGCTATATATTCTATACTATATTCGATATGCAATGGTAATCTATGGTTCGTTAACTTTCAGCTGGAGATCCTGGAGTTCAACGAGGTTCTTGTCCACATAGAAAAGAATCAAAGCCGCTGAATTCAAGAAGTGCATCACTTTTCTTGCAGAATTACTTTCCAACATATCCGGTCGAAGCTGACGCATGCAGAGAGAATTCAGGTCCGCTTGCAGATATGGTGAATACATGTTACAAAAATGCAGGGAATGTGCTGCCTAACTTCATAGCAGTTAATTTTTACATGGTATTCTTTGTTCTTCTGTGTTGTTGATTCAAATTCAAAAAATAAATAAAAATACCTCAACTTCACAAATTGATTTGGGAATTCTGAATGGAATTTGATGCAGAGGAGTAATGGTGGTGGTGTTTTTGACATTGTGGATAGAATAAATGGCCATACATTGTGTGGGTGCAGTACAATCACTACTTGCCAGGTTTGTTTGTATTCCTTGTCCAAATATGTATTGACTTAATGCCATTTGTTTGTGAACTTTCTTCTTGATTTTGAAGACGTCTAATTTCACACCAACTAGGAAGTTTCAAGAACTCATCTCATATATAAAGTTAAGTAGTCTTTTATTCAAAGTGGTTGTACATATGAACAAGAAATATCAGACCATAAGATGTAATCATTTCGTGCCTTACTATGAATTGGCTTGACATTACATCAATTTGATTTAAATTTTCTTTCTGAATTTGAAGCAGAAAATGACCTGTCATCAAAATCAATATATCTCTAATTTACTTATATAAAGAGCCTATAGGTGTTTATGTGTGCATATATATATTTCCTGAAGTCAACCATATTCTATTAATTACTTCTCCAAGTGCTTTTTGATGAAAAAACTATGGTAATGATACAATTACATGATTACTGCAATTTGTTAGGAGGGAGCACCTTTTGGATCTTGCAAGAACATTTCTGTACCAAGTTTAAGTCCGATGACCAACACTGCTGGAAGCTTTACTGGTTCTGTTCAGTTTTCAAGAAGATCAACTTCACCACTCCATTCTCCGAATTGCTCACTTTTCCTTTTGTTTTACTTCCTGCTTACTGCAGTTTTGTTGCAATTTCTATGAGTATTATTGTATATCATATGCAGGCTAGATCTTTCATGATTCTGGTATTGTCATATTTGCATATCATATGCGAGATAGTCTCTTAAGAGGCGCTTTTAGTATCTTAGTATGTATAATGGATTATTGCCTCAATCTTGAAATGTCATGGAACTGTTTAGAGGTTAGAAAATTATGTAACAAAAATTCAGAACAGAAGAGGCTATAATCAAGAATCTGAGAAGTCGTCTGAGGTAGATAGAAAGTAACCAAGAGAAACCAAGAATGTATCCAGAGCAGTTCAGGTATGTTGTATGTTTGCATTCTGGTTATGTACGCTTCCTTTACTTATCTGTCGTCACATGTGTATAATATGCTTTTTGATAAAATAGTTGCATATGTATTAATCTGGAGTTATTGATCAAGCTTTTTGTAGGTGCTTTATTTGTTTCAATTTCATTTATGCGGTTAAGACGTGACAATTATAAAACACCAGCTTAAGCTCCACTATCATGTCATTTCAGATTAGAGAATTATTTTTCTCTAGGAAAGTTTGTGATCTCACTAGCATTTGTAATGTTTTCCCTTGTTATCTTTCAGGTTTTGTACCAAGACGTCATTACTCAACAACATAATCAGGATTTTGCAATATCAGGATTGTTGGAAACTCTTGGTCAAGGTTATGATTGAATCCCAACAATTCATACCATATTCCTTCCTAATACCTGGTATCTCACACAAGTGGTTGTCTCATACATTTTTACCATGGAGCACTGGTCTTTTAGTTTATAGAGAAACATGTGTGAGATTTGCATTATGTTTAAATGAGGGCATCAGGTAGATTTGTCCTTAGACTGTAAATTTAGTGTAATCCTGCTTTATGACTTATTTTGTGAACTAAAAAATCTTTACAACAATAACAACTTGATAGAGTCCAAAATACAAAGTTATAAACCGAAACATGATGTTTTTTGTACATTATTCAAGAAAAAATATTGATATATTCATCTTTTCAGGAATCAAATTTAAGAGTGCAAGATGTAAAAAAAATCTGTACATTAATAAAAACAGTGAAAATACCACTGTTAGAATCAGCAACTTGGACATCATTCTATACATGCAATCCAATTTTAGATTTTTATTTGAAGATTTGGACTCATGATAAGTAAATTGTTAAGGCAATCCACAGGAACTCTTGTTCCCCATACATTCATTGATTTGAGCTTGAGGCATTGATCAACTAGGGCACTAAGTCCATTCTCAGTTACGTGACGACAGCTCCACAGAACAATGGTCTGAACAAGAACAAAAAGTAATCATGTATCACATGGACTTGTGCAATGAAATGTGAACCTGGATCTTCAACAATTGCTTTATGGTGCAACAGAAGTAAGAACCATTAAATTTAGAGAGAGAAAGTTTTTCTCTCTATATCCAACAGCCCCTACAGCTAATGCACCATCAAGCAACTATTGATAAATCTTTTATTTCAAGGTACTTCATAGAATTTGGATTTTGAATCTAACTTAACCTAAAAGTTAGTATTCTCTTTTTTTCTTTTTAAGGGAGAAAGAGAAAATTTTCACACAACCTAACATTCAATTTTTTACAACTTACCTCCATTTTTGGGCAACTTCTTGCAATGGCAAATAGAGATTCATCTGTGATAAATGTACCGCCAACATTCAGATGTCGTAAAGACCTAGTTCTGGATATCTGTTCGAATAATTGTGATCACAGAAGCAAAAGGAAGTCACATTAAAATTATTCGGTTCCTCCGATTTTGGCGATGTAGTAACACCCAAAGTAACATTTCACCAACCTGACAAATGCCAGAGTGTTGTGTACTATCTAGTTTGTGGACAATGAAGAGCCTTGAATTCCCGGACTTGGACCCCTTACAGCGCTGCACTACTGCAGGGCCATTGAATCGAAGAAAGAATTTTTTTTCTTAACTTTGATCCAATAGTCTTGCATCTATTGCACTGTGTGCAGCGTTGCAGGAGATCCAAACACCAAATCCTAACTACTATAATTTACCACAACTACTAAATTCATCTTATTGATGCTTTTGCAGAAAATCAAAATTTGCAAAATAAAAAACAGGACTATCTAAGCATTATCTCCAAAACCTTAAGCATGTAAGTTTCAGAAACAGTATAATGATATTGCATACCAGTTGAACAACTCCTTCATCTGTGATGCCAGTCAAACCCCATAATGATATGGATGTGAGATTGCAGACACACTTTGTCAATGATATTCTTATAAGTCCAGCATCAGTTATTTGACAACTCCATCGGCTCCTTGGTCTGAAAATTTAAAAATAAATCAATAATGTAGGGCATCTTACTTAAATATAGCTTGTTTGACATCATACTTTTTCCGAAATGAAATATAAGCAAAAATGTATCTGAAAAGTTGATGTATTTAATCTAAAATTTAGACAAAATACATCAACGTTTTAAAAACTTTTTTGTTTATATTTCATTCAAGATGAGAGTACAATTATAAACTGACTATCTACTTATGGCTGATGACAAGCAATCAAACTCACTTATGCTTGTTTTAGGTGCCAAATTTCACTACCTGTCAATGGCCGTTCCATAAGTGGAAAAATTCTGACAAGTTGGTTTTGTGGGGTTATTCTAAACCCAACCCAAATTTATATCTAATGACTTTAGTCTACCATAGATTTGTAAGGCCACTAGTTATTAGACTATCTTAACCCTCCAGTCCTTAGAAGAAATTGGGTCTAGTAATCCAAAAATTGACTGAAATGTAAGTAAAGTCTAAACGTAGATCGTTTAAATCAGAGTTAGAATCAGAATTCAGGTTGTTGAAGCTAAGGATTATAACAATTAGGAAAAGAAAAGAAAGGCAAACATACATATCAAGTTTTCTGATATTATAAGCATGAGAAACAAGACGAGAGGTGGAATCATCATCCATCTTCCAACCAGCAAAGCTAAGATTTTGTTTACTCGCCAAAGATTCCTTCACACCTTGTTTCCATCTCTTGCAAACCCTGCTTGCCCTTGAAAACCACAAAATACCACAAACATTAATAAATAAATAAATAAATAAATAAAAACATTTATGATTCATGGAATGAATGAATGAATGAATAACTAACTTACTGGGCTAAATCAGTGAAGGAAGTGAAGAGAACAAAAATATGAGCCAACAAGTCAATGGGCAAACGATCAATATGAGCCTCAAGTTCCATAATAAGATCCTCTTCAGTTCACCACTCACAAAAGCAAACTAAAATTCAACTGATTCTAAACTTGCTTTTTTTAATTTTATAATAAAAAATGGCTTTTGGTTCCGCCAAGTTAGCTTCTTCTTGTTGTAATAATATAGTAATTAAATCCAAGAACAAGACACAATATCAAAAAAGTGTCCTCATGTTTTCGTCATCCTTTCACGTTGTTCTTTTCTGCCACGTACTTCCTTCCTTATATGTTTATCTACTTTTGTTTTTTAACTTTTATTTTTATTATTATTATTATTTAAAATAGAATATTGTGGCAATTAGTAATATTCTTATTTACTCACAAATTCTAGAATCTGTTAACATTGTTATACAAGATTCGGAATCAGAATTGTTTCTTGTCTGTATATTATTTTATATTATATCATGGTCATTATATTATATTATATTATTATTATTATTGATAATAGTATTATTATTTTGTACAAGAGTGCTAGGTAATATTCGACAAATAAAAAAATTAAAATGTTAATTTAATCTATTTTATTTTAATAGTATTTTGCATTATCTCTTTTATTTTTGAAAATATTTTTATTTGTTTTAATTAACTTGGAATTTGGGAGTGACAATGAGATTACCTCATCATGAGTTAGGTGCAGTGGTGAATGAAATCGGATTCTACCTTCACACAACCAAACCATCTCTACGAAATCAGATAACCATTTGGTTGTCTGATTAAGAACCGCATTCTAATTAAAAAATGAAAATATTAATTTTGTTCATTAAATTATTAAGTTTAAATTTATATCGTTTGATTTTAATTAAGCAATTACTGTATCTAACTGTTTGAATGACATATTAATCTTAGATAGATATTGAGATATCAATAAAAACATAAAAAATAGCTAAAGATTGAATCATAGTATTTAAATAATATAAAAGTAACTGAATTTCTTATATTATTAATATTAAATTATACTATAAAAGTAAAAAAATAATTAGTTTTTTTTATTTTTATTTTCAAAATAATATTTTAGCAAAGATATAAGATAAAATATAATTTAAAACGAAGTTAAAATAATTTGTTTAAAATATAAATATTTAAAATTTAATCTTTTTTATGTAATAAATTTGGATAGAAGTGGTGTAACAGTTTAAAGTAGAAAAGAATATGTAATCTTTTAGATTTTTTTTTTGTTTGAGAAAAAATCTATCAAATG
>JBBPBP010009780.1:4029634-4071045 GCA_037974735.1 Cicer chorassanicum
ATAAATTCAGTTAATTTTTGTATCAGTGAGTGTGAAAATATTTAATGTCAAGATTACTTTATGAAAAAACTTTTAAAATTAACATATTAAATTTATTTTTTTGGTTTTGATGATTTTTTTCTCTTATATGTAAAATGGGAGAAACAAATAAGAAATAGAAATATTTTAAAATACAAAATAATGCAAATTATAAAATATTTATAAAAAAAATTAATCGTTATAAAAAATGTTTGCAAATAAAAGAAAAACGATATATTTAAAATAATAATAATAATAAATATATGACTACATAAAACATTTATAAATCATAACGACTCATTTTTAGTTAATTATTTATTAGTCAAATTATCTATTTCAGTAGAATGAATTCTACCTAAATTTAATTTTTTTTTTTGTTTTCTTTTTCTGTCATTTCTTGGTATAAGTGAGGTTTGGTAAAAAAAATATATAGTATTAGTTTTGGGTGAGAATATTTGTTTATATTAAATTTGGAGAATAGAATAATTTGGAGGAATGTAATGGGATGTGGCGCGTGGGTGTGAGTGGTAGTAGTAGTAGTAAATAGGTAGCGTGAAATGATTGCGATCCAAAACCCCCCACACAAATCCTTTCTCCATACCATGTCCTTCTCTTCCCATTCCATTCCTAATTATTACTATTACTTGCATTACATTTACATTTACATTAACATTACTATACTATATACTATATACTCCCTCTTCATTCATTCATGTTCATCACAACAACAAAACACCGCACCGCACGCCAACTAATCCAACCCAACCAAACTAAACCAATACTTTCTTCTCTGCAACTAACTTTATCGTAACTCTCAACTATAAACAACACTCACTCCCTCCCTCCCATTATTATTATTATTATTATTATTCACCACCCTCACCAAGACACATAGAGAGAGAGAGAGAGAAATGGGAGATAATAATAATAATAATAATAATAATAATAATAATAACAATATATCTTCCTCTCAAGACGAAATCTCCCTTTTTCTCCATCAAATTCTCCTCCGTTCATCATCATCCTCTTCTTCTTCTCAACAACACAACTCCATGCCTCTCCAAGATGGGAACATCTCACCCCTTCATTTCAATCTCTCTTCATCTTCTCTTGGTGGAAACGATACTGATGACTATGACTGTGAAAGCGAGGTACTATTTTTAACTACTACTTTTACTCTTCCAACTTTTAACCTTTTTTTATTTTATTTCATTTTTTAAGGCCTTTTAATAATTATTAAGATATATACATTTCTTTCTAGTACTAGTTTCTATTTTTTCTTCCTTGTAGATAAATTTCTTACTATCATAATAATGACACTGAGGTTCTTAGTTTTTAATGCAACCAATAATTTATTGTTTGTATATGTATTTTGGTTATGTCTCTGACTCTCTGCTTGTTAACTGAGATTTTGTTGTGCCCTAAAAAGAATTTTACTTTTGATTGGGATCAATTTGTCGTTTTCTTGTTTTGATTTGGGGGTTCAAAACTGCTTTTTTTTTGTTGCTGTTGTTTCACAATTTCTTAATGTAGGAGGGTGTTGAAGCATTGACTGAAGAACTTCCAACAAAGCATGTTGCTTCTAGAAGTTCTTCTAAAAGAAGCAGAGCAGCAGAAGTTCATAATTTGTCTGAAAAGGTTTGTGGATTTTTGTTGATTTTATTTTATTTGTGTGGTTGTGTAAATTTGGTTGTGGATTTTTCTGTTGAGCAGAGAAGAAGGAGTAGGATCAATGAGAAAATGAAGGCTTTACAGAATCTAATTCCAAATTCTAACAAGGTGCACAAGTTTCTTTAACCTTAGTTTAAAAGGGTTTGTGTTTTTCTTGCATTCATGAAAATTATTCTTGCTGTAGTGGATTGATTGTTTCCATGTATGTGGCAGACTGATAAGGCTTCAATGTTAGATGAAGCCATTGAATACCTTAAACAGCTTCAGCTCCAAGTACAGGTTTGCATCTCTCTTATGTACTGCACCTTGTCCTATGTGGGTGGGGAGAGCCTGTGACCTTCATTTTATCATTAACTTCAACTTCAACTTCATATAGAATATATTAGAATTCACATGAAGTTGTTGGGCCATCTCCAACCTAGCATCTTCATTTTTCATATTTTAAATAGGTCCCACCCTTACACTCATTTTCACTTTTTATAACTCATTTTCACTTTTTATAACTCATTTTCACTTTATAATCTACTCTCCAACTTGTCGACATAAATAAATTTACTAAATGAGTCCCATCAATAATTTCACATATTTGTATTTCATCAATCACAACACACAATGGCCCACAATTCGAGACAAGAAACTGGTGTTTATATAAGCGTGTGGTTCTTATCTTGACTGTACTCCAATCCAAGGTGCTAATTAAGCACCAATTCTTAATAGACAAGCACCTGGATGGAGATGGCCGTTGTTTGCAAGTTTATCCTTTGTCTTTCCACAAACTGATTATTGGGAAACTGAACTCTAATTGAAACTTTGGAAAAACCTAGTTAGAACTGTTGTCTTGAAGCATAATGTAAATGCTATTCTACTTGAATGTGTGAACTGCTACCATTTATGATAAAGACCACAGCAATACTACAATCAATATTAATATTGTTTACAATTCAAAATTTTATGGTCGGGAGGAATACCAGCATTTGAAGGGTTATGTCTATCTTTGCTAATATGAAACCCAGTGAATTCACTGGTAGTTCTTTTGTTATTGCTGATTGCATATATATGCAAGTCTCAGGTGTTGTTGAAACTGTTAATGTATATTGAGTTTTAATGAAGATGTCTTTAGTGCATAATAACTACATAAGAGAATTAGTGGAATAGAACTTGACATGTTTGTCACTTTCCAATCAAACAAATTGGAATATTGTTGCCTTATTGTTGAGAATGAATCTGATATTTTTGTTGGTTTAAAATGCATGACAGTTCATTGCAACTAACACGGTATGCTTTAAGTTACTTAGCTTAAATGAAAATTACCTTGCTGAATTTGTATAAGTAGTAATTAATTAATTCTTGGTTATAAAATTAATCTAAATCTTGTCATTATGAATTTATGATATACAAGGACAGTATAGTAATAAAGTTTCCAAATAATCTTGTTCATAAGTAATATACTTTGAAAATTGGCTCTGTTAGATAGGATCGGTTCTTGAAGATAGCTTAGTCTCGAACTGTATGTGATCTTAATGATGATGATGATATTTCAGATGCTGTCATTGAGAAATGGATTGAATTTGCATCCGATGTGCTATCCTGAAGGCTTGCAGCCTCTGACGTTGTCTCAGATGAGTATGGAGTTGTGTGACGGAAACAGGTCTACCCCTTTAAACATGACATCTACTCTGCCTCTTCCCCAAGAGAATCCTTTGCTTTATGGATCCAATCTACCTAACAAAACCACATTGCCAAGTCAGCCATCAATGTCCTATCCTTCATATATTAACAACACAGAAACTTCTTTCGGGGTCGAGTCCCAAATCCCAACACAGAAAAGACCTCTTAAACGATCTTCAGTGGTAAGCCAATATCTTGGACTGGAATATCATTTATTTAATTTCATTTTGAAAGTATAATGTTAGTCATTGTTACATGTTTTCCTTTGATTTGTTAAGCCAATACATGGTGAAGACATGCTGCAGTACCAGCAATCGAATGCAATCCATTCTGCTACCAATCTAATAGGTGGTTCTCAAGGTGCGCGTGTTTCTTGTTTTAGAATTAAATGTAGCTATCCCATTCTTATACAACAATCTCATGAACTTGTACACAACCACAGTTGTCAAAGAATTCGAATCAGGCTCGACCACGGCTAACAATTCTTTGCAAACATGTATTGCCGGGCGAGATCAGTCAGAAGCGATCATGAGAAATAGTGAGCCCAACATTATACTTACATCACAGTTAAGTAGATAGATGGTATATGAATATGATGCATGACGAATATCTTATGTACAATGAATCTTCTTGCGTGCAAGATAACATGTTTTGAAAAAGCTTTTCTCCAGATTGCAGACAAGGAAAAGTGGTTGCAATGGGTAACTAGAAGACAGGGAAAAAATTGGATTTTTGAAGTTTGTCATGGTTCCAATACTTTTTTTAATTTTAGTTTCAACATACAAATAGGAATCCCTTAAGCATTGTGGATTTGGTAAGTGGTAACAAGCCTTTGGCCTATCTGACTTGGGAGATGAATTTATTCACAGCTTCTCAAGTTGATAAATTATCTATAATGTATGTAGACATGATGATAACTATTAATTGTTGAACTGGGTATATAAGGACTGTAGTACTAAAACCTTCTATGATGATTTCAACTTAGGATAATGTTTTATTGCCTATGAGTTAGTTCATATAAAATTCATTAATCGTGTATGCCCCTTGGCTTTTGATCGATCAATGCCTAATTTTTTTTTTGAAAAAATGGATCTATGTATAATGATGTTTGGTTTTTATTTGTATTGAAATTTGTGTTTTACATTTTTTTTCTTCATGTGCACAACATCTAACTTGAAACAATTTACCATCTAATGAGCCAAATTTTTTTGGTGTATTTGGAATAAGGAAGGCAAGAGAAGAAATTAAACACCTCTCTTTTAGGAAAATTGGTATACACGGTTAAGATGTTAAACCACAAATATGCAAAAAAAAAAAAAAAAAGGTTTTTTGAAGAGCAAAAGATGACACGATCTTGGTTCAGGATATTATGTTTTCAAAGCTAAAGAGGTTCTCAAAGAAGGTTATAGAATGAGAATTGGCTCAAGAAATACTTTGTTTTGGTGAACCAAGTTTGGCCTTTTATACTCTATTGTAGACTTTGTTGTCATTGACGACACCGAACACAAGATTAATGATATATAATGAATGGAGATTTAACACTTTGATGATCAACTTGCCTCAAAATTTAACTCGAAATTTTAGTAGATACGCTTCCATCTTAAGATTTCCATCTTAATCCTCAAGTGTCAGGCATTTATGAATTGACGGAGCACGTACCCAAATAAAGTTACTTCTGGTAAATTAAGAACAAGATGATACATTCGACTCTTATATTAACTCTTGATCATGGATTCGGAAATTGAAGGCACACCTGAAAATAGCAAAAATATGAACGAATAGTATGAAAATTTTCAAATAGAATTAGGCTAACAACACATTTTACAAATACATTATTATCTAATTAGTTGAAATTCCAATGAATTTCACTAGCAATTTTGTATTGATATACAAATGATTGATTGTCGTTGCTACAATATTGTTTGTCTATTTCGTCCACACTAGCGTATCTACTATTCACACGTTGTATTGGTCTATACGATAATGGTTTTGTATCTTACATCATCGATGTAATAATATGATTCAACACTCTTCTTTTTCAAATAACTTCTCTTATATTTTAATAAAATTCACTCTAATCGACATATTTTGACCAACCGACAAAACATGTCAACTGTCTCTTGAGGTCGACAACTTGAAGTGTTTTATACATTTGATCTGCTTACATAACTTCAATTTCCAATCATTTATATTTTGGTGCACAAAATTTAAATTGTGTATGATAGCGGTAGCACCACGTTGTATTGAGTTAAAAAGTTTGACACTAAATCTATCATGTGACAAAAATTAATGAAAATGATAAGTCTCTACGAAATATTATAACATACATAATATATTGATAAGTATTATAAAATAAGTAAAATAGAAAGTTTTTGAATAATCTCATTCATTGATTTAACAAAAGATGAGAAATGATTACAAATGAAGGATTATATACAAAGTAAATAACTCCTAACATCTATTGACAAACTCAACTAACTACAACAAATATAAAACAAACTTATATCTAACTAATAAACCATAAAGTGAAAATGACTCATAACTAACTAATAACCAATAAAGTGAAAATGTTACTCCCCGCCTCACAATGAACTGTATCATCATTCACAATTTTCAATATAATTTTAATTATTTTTACTTTATATTATCCTAAAATAATTACTATATGTGCAATTATAATTTAATATTATTAATAATAGTAAAATCTGCTAATAATTAAAATGAACAGTTTCATAAAATACGTTATCTCTTTATTTTAATTACTGTATTTATATAAAAATCTTAAATGAAAGGAGGAAGTATTAAACTATCTACTTAAAACAAAGTTACATAGAAAAGTTGATTAAAACACAAAAGTTATACCACAAAAATGGTCCTTTGGTGTGATGAAAGAATCACGCAGACGTTGAGAATTGAGCACGTATCTTGAAAGGTTACATTCCAGAGAATAATAATCTAATAAAAAGTACAATCATTGTCACATCTCAATCTCTTTCGTGTTTTTTCTCTTTTTTTATAAGCGCGTGATCCTCACGGTTTCTTCTTTGAAACTTTTGTTTCTTATAACAATAGCAGAGTGTAGTTTGAAGAAAGAATAAGACGAAACGGAAGAATGGATGAAAATGGTTCAAAGAAAAAGAAAAATTCAGGTCGTGGCATATCTGGTCCCACAAATCCAATGGTAACGCCTCTTCTGACAGATCACTATCAATTCACAATGGCTTACGCATACTGGAAAGCTAACAAACATCAAGAACGTGCCGTGTAAGTCATTCATACAAATCAAAATATAAAATCATTCTATTATTATTATTATTATTCAATTCTAATAATGTTTTAATCTATTATGTAAATTTTGATACGTGATTTAAGATTCGGTTTATAATAATGACGTTTCAGGTTTGATTTGTATTTTCGGAAGAATCCTTTTGGAGGGGAATATACTGTCTTCGCTGGTTTAGAAGAATGTGTGAGGTTCATTTCTAATTACAAGCTATCTGAGGATGACATTCATTTTATTAAGCAAAATTTACCTGCTTCATGTGAGGTAGGTAAATCATATTCTCAATTTTTCGTCATTTTGTTGTTTCATTATGTGTTGGGAAGAGTGATTTAAACTCTACAAAGAATTCAATTAAAGTCTGTAGAAATTTTTAAATAACAAGATGTTGGATGTTATGTGAAAACAGCATGTGTATAGTAAGATTATAGCTGTTACATAGGGGATTGAAACAAGAATGACATAGATATAAATATATGAAGAGTTATGATATTTTGACTGAAAAACCGAACAAAAAATCGGCCACTTAATAGTTGGCTAACAAAGTTCAAATACGTAGTGAATTACGTTGTGTGGATGTGGATGACTAATGAATATAATAAATGGCAAAACTCATTAGCCATTCACTTAACCACAAATTTTAACTTATTTAAGCACGATTTCCAAGTGTTCAATTACTGTAGATTTAAGCATCTAGAATTTGTGGTTAATCATGATCAGTGGATACTGAGACCTGTTTTCTTCACTGGCAATCTACTAAACGTAACTAACCACGTATTTGAATTGCGTTAACCAACTATTTTGTTGTAGATTTTTTATGTCAATTTTGTGTCAAAATATCATTTCTCTTAACATGCAACCTTGCTAAGATAGGCTCAACTCATCTAAATTGTATTTTTTTTCCTGCAGCCCTTAACAGTAACTACTAGATAAGCTTGTTGGCTACCTTGAATGTAGAAGCTTCTTTTGTAGTTTTTGTACTCCTCAAGCATGCATCACTATTGGTTTTTCTTTTACGTTTCTGTGTTTTAAGTTGTCAGTTACTATTGTGTACTTTATTTTATAATACTATTGTGTGCTTCTATCTCTGAAACTTTTGTGTGCTTTATGTTTTAACACTATTATTTTTCTTTACAAATAGATGGGGGCCATGATGGGTGATATTGTTTACTGTGATTTTTGCACATTTTGATGCGGCTGACATTTTTATTAGAGATTACCGCTTCAAAGTATAATTTGACTTTGGTAATTATTGATTAAATTTAAATCATAGGATGGTTTCTTTGACTATCTTAGAGGAATTGACTGTTCCGATGTTGAGGTGTATGCTATTCCCGAAGGAACTGTTGTTTTTCCTAAGGTACCCCTGTTGAGAATTGAAGGTCCAGTTGCCGTGAGTACTTGCTTCCATTAAATACTCTGTTAGTTCATACACTTTCAGCTTTTACTCCTATTTATCTTGAGGACTTACCACCTCTTACGTTAAATCATCGTTTCTATTATTCAGGTTGTTCAATTGCTGGAAACACCCTTTGTCAATCTAATTAATTTTGCATCCTTAGTTACTACTAATGCTGCCAGGCACCGTTTTGTTGCTGGGAAATCTAAAACTTTACTTGAGTTTGGTCTAAGAAGGGCTCAGGTTACTATGTCTAACTGAAAAAAACGGTGAGTTAATTTTGAAACATATTCCTTTCTCAATATTCATCAAATGAATATTATTTTAATGCAGGGGCCTGATGGGGGAGTAAGTGCATCAAAGTACTGTTATATTGGAGGCTTTGATGCAACAAGGTATTATCTATTAAACAACTTTCAATTCTAGCTTGTTTGGCACGGAAATAGAGAGGACAATCAAGACATGTTAACATTAATATTATGTGTATATCTAGCAGTTATGTGCTTGAGATTTTTTTGTGGACTAACTTAGCAGTTATGTGCTTGAGATTTTTTTGTGGACTAACTTTTTATAGTGCTGATATACTGCAGTGTCAATGTCACAATTGGTTTCGATTAAAATATTTTTAACTGAGTTATTTTAATACCTTACAAAGATTCAAGAATACTTAGTAACCGTCGATTTAATGGCAGGGCATGATTTTGGCATCATGGCATGTAAACTATGTTCTTCTATTACATCACTGTGGAAACTAGTTTGTACTTTGTAATTAAGTCAGGTTAAAGTGCTTCCAAAAATCTAGATTCTTTAGGGTTTAGTTCAAAAATTTCTAGTAAAACCGGGATCACATAATTTGGAATATGGTAGGATATAAATAAATTCATATGAGCAATTAATATCTCTTACCAATATTCAGTCATATGTATTAATGCATTCCGTTGCAAAAAATTACGGAACTCCGGATTTGAAAAAGTAACTAGAGAAGAGGCAAACTGAATGCTAGGATGAAGAGTAAGATTCAAACATTGATTGTCAACTCATCTTGATTAATATATCAGCATTTCTATTGTCATAATTATCAAATCACCATGACATCCTTTAACATTTTGTTTTGGTTTAGTAAATTTTTTATTTCTTCTTTTCTGTTTGTGTATAACTTGGCTTTTCATGTGGCACACCACCAGCAATGTTGCAGCTGGAAGGTTATTCGGGATTCCCCTTCGCGGCACTCATTCCCATGCCTTCGTAAGCTCATACATGGTGGGTGTGCAACCATTTCATTGAATTTTTTGACATATTTAGATGATGTATATGAAGATAATTCCAATGAATTTTTCTTGTCATTTCATTTGGTATATTCCCAAATGAAACTTTAAAATGATGAGGTACATTCCCTCTTATTATAATAATAAAACTTCAGTCTAGAATATTTTTTATTCACATTCTTATATGATTTGATTTCTATTATCCGTGTTGTTCTGCTTTATTATGATTTGATTCATTTTCTGTTATACTTTGTTTGCTTACTTTTATGTGTACCTTGTCTGTCCTGCAGAGCCTTGATGAGATTGCAGACAAATCACTACGTACAAAATATGGTTCAAGATGTGAAGATTTTGTTAGTTTGGTTCAAAAATGGCTGAACATAATTAAGGTGACAGGATATAGGCCGTTAAATCCGTAAGGATTTTATTTTTTGTGGTTCTTAGCTGAATTATTTTGGGGGATGAGAGGGATTTAGTTTGATGCCATCCTGATAGCAGTTACTTGTATCACCACCTAAAAGTGACAACAATGATATTCTATCGAGTTGTTACTGGTATACCTATTAGGATTATCATATGATCAAATATGGAAACCTCAGTTTATGCCAAAGTTGTAAATTATTACCATCTGATGGAATATGGAATATGAATAGCAGGATATAAAATAATATGAATACAACATTCAAGGATTATTACTATTAGGTATATGGGAATTTATTGTTATTTTGGATTAAGTATTTTTGGGGCTATTAGGATGTTTTTAAACAAATTAGGGCCATATGAGGATTTTACTTTTTAGTAACTTGGAACTCACATAGTTATCAAGTTATGATTGTTGTGTAGTTTACTACATTTGTAAAGTTGAATTTTGTTATTGATTAGGTATCATTATATTGTTTATCCCTTTTAGATCTATTACATCCCTTGTTACACTCCTCAATATCTTACCCTGTGACCATTCTTATTGCATAATGTTTTGTACTCTTACAAGATCAAAGTGGATTTGTCGGTGTATGATCTGTGTTTTCCACTATGCAGCGGTCAAACTCATTCCGTGGCATTTTTTCGGAGACCAATCAAAGTGAGTTGGCAGCATTCACATCATATGCATTGGCATTTCCTGATAACTTTCTTGCCCTTGTAGACACTTATGATGTAAGTATTTAATATTATATTAGTTACTTTATATTTCTTACAATAGACGCATATAATCTTGGCATCACTATAACCTGTAATGTCCAATAGTTGCGGGTTAGGCTCAGATTAGCTTAGCTTCTAGCTTATGGGAGCTTCTCAATTAAAATAAATTAATGGTACTTCACTTATAGAAAGTTCTCAATTATAAACATGCATATATATGGAGAAATTAAATGAAATCTTTTTAAAAATCTGAGACGCGGAAGATAATTGCAACTTATACAAGAAACCTTACTTCAACAATTCATTGCAAGATTTGTTTAATATTTCTTGCGTCTTGATAAGTTTATCCAAACTAACTATACAACTTGCTTATCCAAACTTTAGCTATTTCTGCATTTAATCACATTTGCATCTGCTGACAGGTCATAAGAAGTGGAATTCCTAACTTCTGTGCAGTTGCATTAGCTCTCAGTGATTTAGGGTAGGTCAAGATGTTTGTGTTGACCAGCATCACTTGCTTTCTTATTTTGTTCTTGTTAGTTGCTTCGATGATTGCTAAAATTGTCTATGTTTTACGCATATTCTTAGCTGTCTTTCTGTGGGACGCCTTTTTTTTATGCTGAATGTTTCTTATGTTGAGAAGCCTTTACCTGTGCAGATACAAAGCAGTTGGCATTAGACTGGACTCTGGTGATCTTGCATATTTGTCTTGTGAGACTAGGAAGTTCTTTTGTTCCATAGAGAAGGAATTTGAATTTTCCTATTTCGGGAAGATGAGTATCACAGCTAGTAATGACCTTAATGAGGAAACATTAGATGCTTTAAATAAACAGGTAAGTTTTATTTCAAAACTGAAACTTATCGCTTTTTTCCAATTGGTTCATGGAATTCACAATGCAAGTGACTGATGTCCTAACAATTTGTGGTCTCTTCTCTTCAATTTTGTATTCATAAGGATGAATGCGTGCCTTAATTGATCGAATTATGGATTCTTGTTTAGTTTCTCATTGACCGTTGCATTTAGATTCTCATAATATCCTCTTTTTTATATTGGATTGCATTTTACCCTGCAGGGTCATGAGGTTGATGCCTATGGAATTGGGACATACTTGGTTACATGTTATGCGCAAGCAGCTTTAGGTGTTGTTTTCAAGCTGGTTGAGATAAACAATCAGCCCCGTATCAAACTTTCTGAAGATGTCTCAAAGGTTTGAACACAGCTAACACTAATGGAATCATCTATTGGCATTAAATTATAAATTTATAGTCTTTTCTATCTTTTTGTTCTTTTCTCTGTTTTTCAGGTCTCTATTCCTTGTAAGAAGCGAATTTATAGATTGTACGGGAAAGAAACTTATCCCTTGGTAGACATAATCACCGGGGAAAATGAACCCCCTCCAAAGGTAGCTTTTGACTTAATTTATGTGACCCTCTTCAAACAGCAATAATAGATTTAATCCGTGGTAATTTCCATTATGTTGGCCAGTTACCATTACCCTAAGTCCCTAAATAGGAGTCACTTTCGTGTAATTTAATCACCGGATTTATCTCTAAACTGAGTGTGACTTTAAAAGGAATTGTATCCATAAACTACTATTTTGTTTTTGAATTTTAAATTTAACCATTACTTTTTCAATCAATTATTGTAAATTGGATTTTTCTGAAATCAAATCCTTATAAATGTATGCATATATTTTTTTAACTTTTTTTTAATATTGTAGGTGGGAGAAAGAATATTGTGTCGTCATCCCTTTCAAGAGTCTAAGAGAGCATATGTAGTGCCACAGCATGTTGAGGAGCTTCTAAGATGTTACTGTGCTGGGAGTTCAGGTAAAAACTTGGATATACTGTAATTGACAAACATAGAGATAAAAAGAAGCTTAATGTAATTTACATTTATCAGAAATTCTGATTTCTAGTAAATGTAGCTTTTGACAGTAAAAACATATTCTCTTTAATTACTTGCTATTTATTTACTGAAGATAAAAAGCAAGAAACATTACCACCTTTAAAAGACATAAGAGACCGATGCATCAAGCAACTTGAACAAATGCGACGTGACCACATGAGGAGACTTAATCCAACTCCATACAAGGTCTGTCGCTTTAAATTATTCTATAACTTTCATTTTCAACATTTTTTAATACTTTTGCTTCAAACTTTGGCCAGGTTAGTGTCAGTGCAAAGTTATACGACTTCATTCATTTCTTGTGGCTCAATGAGGCACCTATTGGGGAGCTGCAGTAACAAAGGAGATAAAATAGCATGCCTTTTTATGATTGGGCTAAAAGGATTGCAATAGAAGTTTAGTACAGTCAGGGATATATACATGTATTTAAAATGTTCAAATTATATGCTTCTGTATATTGGAGTATTGATTATTCTTTCAAGAATTGGGCACAGAACTAACTTGGCCCTTAGGGGAATTTCCTTCTTTACAATTTTGTATTTTGACATGTAATATTTTATTATATAACTAATTTGCCAAAGCAGATGTAGGACAGGTTTACTCATGTCGCAGAAAATGAGTCAAGAATTTTAAACTTGAATTACATATTTCGAGTACTTACAAGATGGTGTTGTGCCAACAACTATGTAATTTGTAACAACTTAATTTATATCAACTATTTTTACAGGTTTTACTTCTTAAACTAACCAATAAATTAACAAGTAAACCACAGTTTGGATAAAACATATTTACAAATTTCTGTATTGTTCTATAGACCACCATATAGAATAAACCATTTCTACTTAAATCAACCAAGGATGATGATGGTACACTTCATAGTCTTCATAATAAGGCCATGATTCCGCTTACAACCCCCTTGCTGGTGTGGAGCATGAGAGCATCTGGACTAATATACACCGAATTTGGCACAACGGTCCCTGAACTGGAAATTAAATTGTAACAACCAAGTCCTGCAGCTTCACCCACCCAAAGGCACAACGGTCCCTGATTTTCTGTATTGTTGATGCAGCAGGATCAACCACGGGCCTAAGTTTGATCAACTCTTTCTCTATCGGTATCCTAGACTTTGCTTCCATCTGGAGTAGTAAAAACATGAACCAGCATCAATAATTGGTGATTAATCAAATTAATAATCAGTTGATTTTCATTTATTAGACTTAGATAACATTATTAACAAAATATCTTTAACATTTAACTGGTTTGCCTCTGCTTTTAAAAAATTATCTCCATTAAGCCTGTCCTCGCATCCTTAGTTACATACCTTTTCTATACAACAAACAGTATCAAACACATGGCAAAAATATGAGAGCTGCTTGTACAAGTCTGCTTCAGTGTACTGAAAAATCAAACAAATATTTAGTTAATAAATTCAAAAGCCAAAGCATCGAAATTTCATTATTATAAATCACATGTATGAAAAACTGTTCATAGTCAACAGGTTCATGGAGTGAAACCTTTCTGTTAAGATGCCCGTTGCAGCGTGGATAACTTGGACATACAGTCCCTCTCTCAGAATCCCCAACCAAACGAAAGCTGACACTCCGCGTTGTATGCTTACAAGTTTCATCATCACACTGGGTGCAAAATCAGCCGAGCACATCAACATCTAATTGTGCAGGATATTCATAATCACAATATACTTTAGAGAGGTGACTTACCATTAGTGAACCTCTATAATACATTAAAACAAACTTCTCTGCTTGCCGTTTGACCTGAAATGAAGTAACAAGCAGATGATCGAGGAGAACATTCTATACTAAATCAAAACAAAAATGTTATTAAATATCATTGATAATCTGGTATGATACATAATCTGAAATCAGCGGAAAACCCTTCCTAAGCTGAAATGGCAGTTGAACAACACATTCATGGAGAAGCCATAATCTTAAATTAATGATACCTGATTGGCTATCATTGCAGGGGAAATTCTGCCAACACCATTTTCAAAGCATTTGGGACAGCACAGCTTGCGCCAGAAATTGTAGTCAGATTCCTCCACACCTGAGCTGGCTGGCTTTTCATTTCCCAACAAACAAATAGATTTAAACACAGGTGGGCAGTCAAATGAAACAGAGCAGCTGGGGCATGACAAGACCAACGACTCACATCCTTGGTACCTGCATTTAATTTTATCACATCCAATCGATTAATTATTTACGGCTAGAGAAACCCATTTCCAAATGAATCCAGAAAAACATAGATAAAATAAAGCTCAAAACTTAAAAACAGAATTTACAACTACTGTAACTTGTATCACTGCAAAAAATTGCTAGACAGTAACGGGCCAGTAAGAAGAAAGTTGTTCCCATCTCCAAATTAACATCGTAACAATTAACTGAAACTTTAGAAACAAGATGTACCTCTCCTCATCATCACCAGCAAACAAGAGTGAGCTTGTAGGATCATCACTTGAAGCTTCACTTGATTTATGTTGAAACTGTAAATGCCAATGCAAAAGAACAGTTGATACAAAAAAACTATTAAAATAATTACCTACCTCTGAATGCTGAGACAAACCAAGAAGTTTTACCTTCGATGTGTCAAGCCCTAAACAATCAGCCAGTCTTTCAGGGCTTGTGCCCTGAATTGATGCACAAAGACGTGATACCACAGGATGAATCTGCACGGGGAAAAGAAAATACTCAAAATGAGTACAGTACTCTGGTAATCATTGCTAATATTAAAATTAGGTACTAAAGTATAAGGCACCTGTTGTGACAAATAGTAATCAATGTCAATTAGCCATGTCTCCTGTTCCCGTTTAAGTTCATCAGGATGTCTGGCACGTTGAGCAATTCCTGTTGCACTGCCTGAACTACCACCCTACTCAAAGAACACAATAATAAAATACAAAGAAGCAAAAACTGTGTTTGACCAAACTTCAAATACCCAATGCAAACATAAATCAAAGTTATCGCAGTTGGCCTCCGATCGAGATCACTAAATGACAAACCTGCTCATAGCAAATTATATAAGGGATTGTATCACCAACAGAGCAGCCAGAGGTGTAACCTTGTTGCTTCAATCTTTGTGCCACCTGTAAGATTAAGAAAGGCATCCTCAGAATTGAGTAGACCAGAGAAAAAGAAAACATAGATCAGATCGTTTTAAGGAAAATTAAAATAGTTTGTACTCACAAGAACATGTGGCTGGTTTTTGGCATCAGGATATGCCTCGGGTGGTTTAGTCAATGTCTTTGTGATGGCATATTTTTCCAATGGTACTTGTCCGCTCCTCATTTCTTCTTGCACCTGTATTAAAACTAACATTCAATGGTTGGCAGGAGAAATAACCTCATACTCCAATTTTATGAAACGTTAAAAGGTAGCGGGAAATCTACTTAAACAAAATCTCCAATAAACTCCAATGCCTTCTCCAATGATTAATAATTAATTAGATTAGACCAATAAAAAGAACACCGTGTCATCCACTAATGATAAATTCAACCAAATTTGGATATGTATCAAAAGGCATTTTGGGTGACAAACCACCCTGCTATAGCATTTGACTCTTCAGCAAGGTGTACGGACTAGAGAGCCCAAAACTCCAAGAAGCGTCTTCCTTTTAAATTCTCCAATTAAATGGTAGGTTTTTATTATAAGAAAGTGTCTGATACTGCAAGACATCACAATTTACCTTCATCAGAGAGTTGTGAATTGATTCGATAACATCTTCACATGACCTGTAAGATGGAAGCCATAATATTAAGTTATCAGAATCAGATACATGGGTAAATATATTGTGAAATAGTAACATACCCTCCCGACAAAATTTGAGTCAGGCAAAAGTCTCCTAAATCTTTCGCTAATAAGCTCCAGTCACGGCGGACAATATCAAGACCTTTGCGTTCAATAACCTGCGCCATATGTTAATCACACTGGCATGTTTTTCTAAAATGTTCGATAATGCAAATTAATAAGATAAGCATACCTCATATGGGGTGCCATCTTTAACTTGCACCTTTACAGCTGCATATTTCTTTTTCTTGAGAAGTAGCATCCTCTTGTACACACCATCAAGATCAATTTCTAAGCACTTATATTTCTTATTGACCTAATGACAAATTAAAGCAAAAATCACAGATCACAACAGCATTAGGTCAAAAACAAAAACTACAATCGAAGATCACATATTTTTGAAACATGCAAACGTGCCAAAATTATCGGTGATAGAAAATAGTACAAAACAACACGGTAAGACCTCATTGCAGCAGTTCCAAATTTACATTGCATAAGAAAACTTGTTAATGACAGGAAACAGGAAATATTAACATCTTAAACTTCAAAATTCAAATGCTCTTTAAAGTTTTAAATCCAGAAAAAAACAGTAAATACATTTCATTTAATGGGGGGATAACAAGGCTGGAAAACTATAGCTCTAACATACGATGTTGCTAAAGATAACCGGAAAGGTGAGGTAAACATCAACCCGATTACCACGAGTTCATCGTATAGGTTCAAAGGAACTTCGCACAGCAAATGGTTAAATCTTACCTCATGAATAACTTTCTTAGCTATTGAAGTTGCTTTTGCAATATCATCTAGCCCACTGTAAACCATTATTGAATCAGTATCACCATAGATCACCTGTAAGACGGTACAATAATTAAGAGCTAATACCTCAACCAGTCAAACCAAATGATTCAAATAGACAAATACATAATAAAATCCTACAATACTTCAAGAAGCAGTGCAGTAGAAATAACCTCTAAATTCAAATTATTTTGAACGAGATCAACTGTGCTTTGCAGTATCTCCCTTCCCTGTATGACCATCAGACATGTAAGTGAAAATGCATGTGTCTGAGACTACATTGAGAGTTTGGTAATCGTTGGTTTTGCTGAATAAGCCAGCATATCGTTCTTACTTGTAGGGTTATGAGCTCAGCCAGTGGCTTCGCATAAAATCTTGAATTGGAAAATCCCAGGCATCCATACATACTGCACCATACATTTTTTGAATGCAGAAAAGCAAAATGTCAGTTTTGGGCACTCTAAACTAGAAGAGGCTAGGAAAAACCAAGATAAACCTGTTTGCAGTAAGCTTCAGTGCTTGCTGCTGAATGTCCAGTTGCTGAAGTTTAAGACCAGATGCAGTCTTCATCCATGTCTTTACGTCTCTCCTCCATTTAACCAGCTTTTTCAGCAACTAGCACAACAAACAAATAAAAAGAATTCATAAGCATCTAATCTCTGCAGTCGCTAACTCAAATGTAAATCTCAAAGTATCATTTTCAAACACAAAACAGAATATATTTTAGCATAAATCCATCGCTAACTCATATGTAACTGGACCTTGATAATAAATACAACTTCCATGTACCAGGAAAAAAAAGACAAGTTGTGTGAAAGCTGCGCAATCAAATACGATAACACCGTATCTGTGCATTTTTACCTCTGGCAAGACTCCAATTGTTTTACTAGATGGCAGACGAGGAAAAGATCCATCTGAAGATCTTTCAACAGTTGTGAAGCAAATATTATATTCCTGCAATGCAGTTAAGTAAGTTGCAAATAGAAGAAACTGCCATAAACTATACTATTAAAGGCGAAGCAAACAAGTAAAATAGACAAAATGCCAAAGGAGAGTGAAAGTGACCCCAAAATCAGAAGAGAATATTATCAACCTGAATGATGGAAGGGTATAGACTGTTGAAGTCCAGAAGTAATATATATTTGTCGTATAGACCCTTCTTTGGCTCTAAAACCAGTCCTCCAGCATAGGAAGCAGCCTTTTTGCTTTTCTTATGATCACTTTCAGAAGCATCATTATGATAGTTTGCATCATTAATATCTGCGTCATCATAGTTGCCATCATCGACGCCATGAGTTACTCTGCGTTTCGTCAATTTTGTTTCTTTTGCGTAATTAGAAAACTTGTCTGGAACAATATATTTCTTTTTATGAAACTCATGCAACAAAAGATACTCCACCCTCTGCGCCCGGGCACCCTGAAATAGAAAACATTAAATGAGGGCTTCTGATTGCTTCGTCATGTACAATACCAAATTAAGCGAGCAAATAAATTCTGCAAGAGCTCACCTGAAGAGTTTTCCCCCACAGATTGCCGCTTATATTAGTCAAGTGGCGTGTGAGAGGAAGAACACTCAAATAAAACATGAGTTCCATAGCCAACCATGCATCCGTTTCACCATATTCAATCTGACCAAATCAAGAATACTATGACAACCAGGATAGAAGCATGTAATATAATTAACATGTTCGATCAATCAAGTATGTCGAATGGAAGAAGTAAGTTGCTTGGTCCACACAAATATTTCAAAACAATTAGTTGAGAAGATCCCTTAACTTAATCAACTTAGACTCTGCATTGTTCATTATAGTTATTAGATACTCCAGTAGTACAACTACAAACTACTTCCAATACTAATCACTTTGATGCTTCAACAACTCAAATAGTTGGCCCACAAGCATTATAAAGTTTTAGGCTACGGCTAACATCAACAATAGGAAGCCAGAGAAAATAAAGTGTTAACAACAGTATTGCATAATGTATTTAGGTTTTTCGTGGTGCAGAAAATCAAAAATGAAAAAAAAAAAATTCCATTTCAATGAAATACTTATCATTGGAAAAAGCAACCCATGTTTAACCATACAATGAGCACCTCAAATAGCTCCTCAACAATTTTTTGTAAAAAAAAAAAAAAAGGAAAGAAAAAACTGTTCAGGGACAGTGGCACCTACTAGCTCCATCAGGGATTTTGCGGCTTGGAACATTTTTGGAACATCATGTGGCGCAACTTCCTTTCGAGACTGGTTCAGCTGTGTTTTTGCTAGGTGAGTTAAAGAATAGCTAACCTGGAAGAAACAATGAAGATAGTTAGTAAGAAATAAAAACCAAAATTCCTGCTTGGCAAGACTCCTCAACATATATTTTACCTCCTTTAATAAGTCACGGGAACACAAATATGTATCACAAAGAAGCCGACCGGCTACACATGACATGATAGCAGGATCAGCTCCAAAACCAAATGTTTTGCTTCTTCTATCGAGCTTAGGCATCGTAGAACGGTTGAGACGACCCAGTTTAGACCACATGCTGCTTGGTACTCTGCAAGCCTGCACAAGTTTTTTGTTTTGTGCTTTAGGTGTAGCATCTCCTTCGTAGTGTTAAATGCAAGTTGAATATATGATGAAAAGAAAATGAACAACTGTATTTGGAATAAGAATTTCAAGATAAAGCTTGAAAGTGTGGAGCTTAAAAAGTCAGGCACAAACTCAGTCTTCCATATGAATTGTGTAATACTTCATTAAATAATTGTCTGAAGATGCATTTTCAACTAGCTACCTCTAGCTACCTCTAACAGCATAACTTTGGTCTTACATGATTTTCATACTACTTTCTGGCGCCTAGTCCAAACAATTTGAACCAATTGTTTATCATCAAGATATCATCCATTTGAAAACAAAGAACAATGAGAATGGCTATAAACCAAAAGAAAAAATTCGGCTAATTTCTATTCAATGGGAAAAGGTCACATATTTGGACAAGAAAATGTTTCAGAGTAGCAGCCACATTCCTACCTGAGATCTGTGGAGAAGAACATCCAGATCGAACCCAGAAATATTATGTCCAACAAGAACATCACTATCTAGCTTGTGTAATTCTAACATTAGACGATTTAACAAAGCTCTTTCACTGAAAACAAAGTAAATAAATAGGTCAATCCTGGAAGTAAGCATAAGAAAAATCTTGCTATTTCTTGACAACTTAATATTTAAACTCAGAGGATGACAAGTGGTCGTGCTTAAAGTAAAATACTCAAATTATCTACAAATCTTTTAAGTCTCCACCTGCTTTCAACACACAGAACATGCGACCCAGCTTTTATGTTTCTGTCTGTAACCTCCTTATTGAATCCCATTGGAAATATATTCCCATCAAGTTTGCGAATAACAGTAAAATGGGTCAGCATTCCAGGTTTCTTCCACTCTGAAGCCAGCATAGGAGTGTCAATCTAAAAAGTCAAACAGGAAAGGTTACTGCCGATCAAATTTCCACCTTAATTACAACGTATATAGTATAGAAAAACCAGTACATATATTTAAAGTTAATAATATTCACGCTGTCAAGGAGGCAAGCAAACATATTTACACAGAATATTAACAAGTATTATGTTCAAGTTTCAATTTATTTTAAGCTTCATGGAATACGAAGAAAATGCCTATTGTATCTGCTCAGATGATTATCCACAAACACAGTCATGCCAATTATCTGATTTTTTAAGCAGAAGTATGCTAGATGATTAAGAATTTAGTTTAAATGAAATCATCATAAAGTCCAACTAATTGTGAAATTGTGAAAGGTTCAAAAGAGATAATTCAATTTGTATTCTTCTGGTTTGTTGAATGTTACCATACAACTAACAATACTACATCAGCCTGAATATTTAAACACATGAAACTGAGTATAATTGCCTGGAGCTTCAAGCTTGGTATTGGCATAAATTCTTGTTACAACAAGAGAACATGGTATTAAGTTCACTCAAAGTTACCCATTTTGAACACCCATATGCATCAATAACAGCATTAACTGAATTAAAGATTATGGATTTTTAAAAAGTAAATTTATATGTAAAAGCTGTTAGTGAGCACCGGTTTGGTAGTTCATTCACCAAGTATGCATCATTACCATTCAAAATATACCAAATCATGGACAATCTGAAATGTATGTATGTAGCTCTCAGTATTCTTATATGTGAAAACAAATATCTAACGTATAAGAGTGGCAAGGCAATGATAGTTTTGCCAGCCATGATAAACTCAGCAAGCATATCGACAGTAAATCAAGCCTTCCTAAAAAGTATATTTGCATATAAATATGTTTGTTTTCAGAAGCCCTAGTATGCATGTGTAGATATCAATCCACTTCAAGCTCATGACAAAATATGTGATGTGTAACAAAATCACAGTGATAAAAGAAATCTAAACAGCAATAAAAGAAGTCTAAACAACCTTGACCATATTGCAACAGACAACAGATGCAGATACAATTTCATTTATGTTCTGTTTTTCATTTATGGTGGTTTTCAAGTTTATCGCCGTGACAACCACAGGAGGAATCTCGCGTGTGATTTTTGAGGAAGATGAAGAAGAAACTCTGATGTCTTTGGGAGAGTCAACAGTCACTTCAAATTTGCACCAGCTTACCTGTAAGCAAATCAAGCTTCTAAGATTTAAAAAAATGAGGCCTGTATATAAAATAAAAAAACTATATCATACAGGTTACTTATAGTAAATGTCCGTATTAAAATCTCACCCTTTGGGAAGCTGAGCAGGTAGAAAAGTTTGAAACTTGTAGCCATGAAGGCCCCTTAATCTTCCTTTTAACCAGAAATAGCTCGAGTGCACTGCAGTTGGGGATATAGTCAGTTCATCTGTTTTTCTAACATAAACTATTGTTCAGTTAAAGACATTTTTCAACACAAGTTTAAGATTGTAGCACCAACAAGGCATTATGGAAAGCTCGAATTACTGAACAAAAATGCTTCAGTGGAACAGATTTTTTAAGTACCATGACACAGAAAAAATAAACACATCCGAAAATGATTTGAGTTCCTAAGTATCCGAAAGGCTGATTCAATAATCTCCCTTTGTGTTAAATATTTTAATTATAACCAAAAAACACAGGATGGAAATACCTGTTTCGAGCTCCAAGAAGAGCACAGAAACTTTCTCCTCTGAGGTCTACTGGAAGTGCTGGATCCTGCAATGGTTAAATATTGTAAACATTGAAACAAATAACACACATGTAACAAACTCCCGAGAAAATAATGAAGACATACTTTGACATTTTAAATGTAAAATAAGAATGTTAATAGATTTAACAGTGTACCTTGAATGGATAATTTATTTTCACCACATAATTTTCACCTGCAGGAACGTCAAGTCGTTCAAATGCATATTTCCTCTGCAAAAATGAGCATGAAGTCAAATAAAAAGACAAGCAAAAAAATGTATGTGGCCCAGAGGCATCACATAACTTTGTTATGCATTCAAAGCATCAGAATTATTAATCAGCAAACCTTGACAGGTGCCATGCTAAAGGAAGAAACGCCCAGGTCCACCAGATGTTTTGCTATCTCATTCTTTATATCAGATGTTGCATCCTAAAATTTTAAAGAGAAGTGGGACAAAATATACTTTATCAACTCCAGGCCAACAGAAAATCAGGTAAGAAATCCAAACTGACATAAAATAAGAACAAAAATTATATACATTTATACAAAGATGTCAACAAAGTAAGAACTTACTTGCAGCTTTTTACGGAAATCTGCAGGAGAAATTCGAGACTCTTGGACATCTTTCTCAAGCTCTATCATCTCTTCAATGGAATGCAAAGGACGACTTGGAATCGCATAGACACACCTCTGCATGTTCTTCACAACAATACAGCAACTCTGATACAAATTCCCTGTTTTGACCTAATTATCAGCAAGAATACAAATAGTCAAAGTCATTCTCCTTATTCAAGTTACACTAACTGGCAGAAATGAGTAACTGACAGTTTCACGTTTTGTTGGCCAAGCCCTAAAAAAAAGCTACAAAATTCAACTTTACAATATGACTTGACAATTAGCCATGTTGGTGAGACCTTGGCACCATAAAACTAGCATCTTAAAGGTGAATAAAACCACATGCAGTATAATGCATCATTATGAACAAAAAGGTACTTAATTCAATTATACTTTGTGCTCGCTAGGGATGAGTACTAGAAACACCATATAATAGATGAAAACATGTGAATGGGAAAAATAAAATTTTGTACACTTTAGAGCAGACATCTAAGAAACATTAAAGGCTTCTATAACATATTTACAGTAGTCAACACACAAAAAGAGAGCAACAAAAAGTTGAGGAGGTCATAAAATGTCAATCTTCTCAAGGGAATCAACAAAAATTATAATGATATAGGAACTTAAAAAGTGAAATTGCTACTTGCTAGTTCAAATTTAAAAAATTAACAGAAAATTTAAATAGTAACAAGGGAAACATGAAGATCCAAAGCCACAAAATTACCTTCCCAAACAAATAAAGAGTACCCATATTAGCTCCATAATACTCTTCATAAGCATCTATTATGTAGAAAGGAAGGGATCCCTCTGGCTCCAAATTGAACTCAGAATGTTGTTGATTAAGCGCAGCATCCTTTGGATCAGCAACGTTCACCTCCCCTCCAACACCAGCACCACTCCTTGCTGCCTGCCAACCAGCAGTAGCACACAATTTTGGGTCCACCACCTCTTCTGAGATTTTCGCATTCAAAGTAAAACCCTCCTTTTTCTCTACCGGTTTCGCTTCCATTTCAACGTCTTTCACCACTTTCTCCTCAACTAAATCCCCATTACTTGGAGAAGGACAGTCATTAGGTTCTACCACCATTTCTGCCTCACCATTTTCTAAACTTCCATTCAATTCTACTTCACACTTTGTCTCTAACCCTAAATTAGATTCATTATCTTTATTAACCCTAACAGATTCAGCATCACCTTTTGTAATTGCAAACTTTTGGTGCGAATAAGAAACTCGTACAGATTCAGCAGAGGGTTTAATAGAAGACGAATTCGGTTGCACTTTTCTACGACTGAGCCTATCAGACTCATCCGGTGCAAATTCCGCGAGTACATCATCAACGATACGTTCGCTGACCTTATCGTCTCTGTTTTTCTTGAAAACCGCGGAAGTGAACATAGACGAAAGCCTCTGCGGTCCCATCATAGCAGCAGCAGCTGATAGCGAAGAAGCAGAAGAAGAAGGACGTTTATTCTGAGAAGGTTCTTTTTTCTTTTTAGGTTTTTCCGATTCGCCGTCAGATTCGTCGGAGGAGAGGTTGAATCCTGCTTTGGACCAATCCTCTTCTTCGCCTTCGTCGCCATAACCGAGGCCGTCATCGTCGACGATGAATGAGCGCGCTTGATCGCGTCGCTTGGCGACTAGAGCGTTGTACTCTTCTTCGGGGATAGTGTCGTATATAGGGTTTTCTAACCTGATTTGAGGTGCGGCGCCGTCGGATCGGCGGCCTCCGGAGAGGCGAGCTTTGAGACGTTCTAATGCTTGGCTGCGGGCGGTGGATTCAGGTCCTCTGGTTGCTCTTCGCTTCCTGCTTGAACCATCTTCATCCGCCATTTGTGTGTAAGTGTCAGTGATGTGTGATAATCTGAAAACGAGAAAACGATCGACAATGCGGCGCTAGGGGTTTTTTAAGCACAACGCGGGAAACCGCCCAGTTTTTGGCGCGCTTCTAATGCAAAAGAAAAATATTTGTGATTTCTTCTTACTAAATTTATTTATTCATTTACCTCAGTTAATTAATTATTTAATTTAAAATTTATAATGAATATATTAACTTTTATTTATTAAAATTTTTCTTATATTTAATATTAAATAATTATTAAATAAAAATATATTTAATTCAATAAATATAAGACTCTAATTTTGATATACTATAAAGTAATGAATTTTGTAAATATTCTAAAAATGTAAATTTTATATTGACAAAAACAATTTTAAATTTTTTTAATAATTAAAATTACAAATTTCAATAAATTCTTAATTAATTTGTTTATATTTAGTTGATGACACTTAGCATTTACCTAACAAATTTATACTATCAACGTATTTATATATATATATATATAATTATAGAAATAATTAAAATTAAAGTCAAATATTTTTATAATACGAGAAATATGATTTAATGGGCCAACTTTTTAATGGGTTGGAATATGTAGTAAGTTCATCTTGAACGATAAATGGATTAACTTTTTCAAAAAATTTAATCTGTGTCCTCTCGTAAAAATACCAAAATATCCTCGTACATATTAATAATTGGCTTAATTGCAGTTTTAGTCCCCCTATTTATATTGATTCATGAAATTGGTCCCCCTATTTTAAAAGTCGACGATTTTGGTCCCTCTCTCAGATTTTTAAACTAAAAAATTACGATTTAATATATTTTAAATGACGTGACATACAATTCTATGATATAAAACCATCTAGATCCATTAATTATTCATATGTCATTAATTAACTTAAAAATACGAAAATATTTCGAAGTTGAAAGTTAAGTTTTTACCACGTTTTATTTCAATTTCATGTGTGTTAATCTCTCTACATCATCATATCATATGTCATGTTATTTAAAACATCTCACGTCATCATTTTTTAACTAAAAAATCAGAGGGAGGGACCAAGACTGTCGACTTTTAAAATAGGGGGACCAATTTCGTGAATCAGTATAAATAGGGGGACTAAAACTGCAATTAAACCTTAATAATTTTGAGATTTTCGGTACACACAAGTAAGTAAATTTTTTTTATTTTTATTGGAATTTTTTTTCCAAGTTTTCTGGTATAGAACACCACTCTGGAAAACTTGAAAAAAGTTTTCCGAAAATAATGAACTACCGGAAAACTTGTTAGTGATTTTTCCGGAAGTTTCCGAAAAACTTCACCCACAAGTTTTCTGGTAGTTTCAGATTTTTTTTTATATATTTTTTATTATATTAGTATTTATTTAATTCATTTGATTTTAAAGACGGCAAAGTTACAACAAAAAATGGAACTTCATTACAATATTGGATGGTCACGGCCACCCAAAATTTTCAATAATTTTTTAAAAAATACTACTATTTTTACTTTTATTTTACAAAGTGATATAAAAGAATTAATAAAATTAATAAAATTTAATTTTCTTAAAAAAAAAATAAGGGTGTGTATCGAAAAAATTGTCGATAAAGTTTTCCAGAAACACGTGCCAAAAAAGTTGGAGAAAATTTTTTCTTACATACATTTTTTCCATCTTTACCGGAAACATCCTTCTTTTAAAAAAGCTTGTAAACAGTTTTCCGGCAAAACTCTATGTACCGGAATTCTTGAAAATAATTTTCCAAAAGTGAAAATAAATTTTATAAAAAAAAATTGAAGGTATTTTTTACATTTTCAAAAAATTGCGAGTTATAGAGAAAAAATGAGTATAGGGTAAAATTTTCAACTTTTTCACAATTTCGGCTACAGCTCAATGGGGTGGCCCACAAACCACACATAGAAAATAAAAATAAACTTGAATGCAATATATTCCCTATGGAAAATACATGTAATGGTACGATTTAATTTTAAACCGGCATGAACAAAAATATTTATTAAAATAGTACAAACTGTACATAGAAAAGACAACTAAGATGAAACAAAAGAGCGACGTCTATTTTCTTATAATGAACTCATGATTTTATAATTTAAAATCACCATCGAAACACAAATTAACATAATTCTTTCCTAAACAAAAATGAATATAATTCTGTCGGTATATATTAAACTAAGTTTACTTTACTTAACTCCTCCAAAATAGAATTTGGGTGGAAACAAACACGCACTTATGTTGGTACCACTCCCTTTTTTTGTTTGACTTAAGAAACACTTATGAGTTATTGAAAGCAAGTATAGATTTATTTCAGTAATAAGAATAGCATAGCATTCTCCAAATAAAGAACCTATGTAGCTAACTACTAGTTCCCACTCACTTACTCACTCCAGACAATAAAACACACTGCAATTCATGATTCACACCACTAGGCCCCACCATGCCAGCTGCCATTACGTCCTTCCTTCCCTTCTTCTTCTTCTTCTTCTTCTCTTCCTCACAACAACATAACTCTCATCCATCCATTCACACGCTTATTCTCTCAACTTTGTTACTGTTTAACCGTGTAGTAACTCTGTTTTAACTTCTAAGCAATGAACGATCATTCCACCACCGCCGCAACAATGAACGACCAACTCTCCGACCAAACCTCAATCTTCGGTCTCCGTTTGTGGGTTGTCCTCGGCGTCTCTGTCGGTGTCGTCATCGTCCTCATCCTCTTCCTTATCTCCATCTGGCTCGCTTTCAAACGTAACAGCAATTCCAAAACCAAACCTTCAATCCCTGACGTCTCCAAAGAGATCCAAGAAATCAGACTCGAACTTCCATCTAACACAAACAACCCAACCACACAGCCCGACCCGTTTCCAGAACCCGAACCAATACCCTCCAACGAACACCTTGAAGACGAGACTCCGTTGAGTTACAATAGAATTCAGTTTGAAATTGGAAAAAACCATAGGATTTCTTACCCTGAACGTGCTTGTGGAAAGTCTTGTTCCAATGAACATAGTGGAGAATCTCGACCGTTGGATCAAGTTCCTACGGTGATTCCTCAAGTTTCTCATTTGGGTTGGGGTCATTGGTATACTCTTAGAGAATTAGAGGATGCTACTAATGCATTTGCACCTGATAATGTTATTGGTGAAGGTGGTTATGGAATTGTTTATCATGGTATTTTGAAAGATAACACTCAAATTGCAATTAAGAATTTGCTTAATAATAGGTTTTTTTTCTTTCATTCTCTCTCTTTTTTCCTTTCTAAATGATCATATGATTTTTTTCACATTGAAGTTGTCAATGTTTTAAGAATTTGCTTAATGGATGATGGTAACAGGGGACAAGCTGAAAGAGAGTTTAAGGTTGAAGTGGAAGCGATAGGAAGAGTTCGTCATAAGAATTTAGTGAGGTTGCTTGGTTATTGTGCTGAAGGAGCTCATAGGTAGTTAGTTATGTTTCTTCTATTTAATTTACATGCTTTTTATTTTCTTTATCATTATTATTATATTATCCTTATGGAAGTAGCATAACTTTAAGTATAAATTGATCAGTTATTTTTCTCTTCTGCAGAATGCTAGTGTATGAGTATGTTGACAATGGTAACTTGGAGCAGTGGTTACATGGTGATGTTGGACCCTGTAGTCCTCTAACTTGGCAAATTCGAATGAATATTATTCTAGGAACGGCTAAAGGGTAAACACTAAGCAACAACAACATTGTTTATTTATTTATGTTTTTCATTTTGTGTTCTTCAATTCCCAAATTTATTGGCAAACAATGCCTTTTCCTGATATTATTTTTTGACACAGGTTGACTTATCTTCATGAAGGGCTAGAACCAAAAGTTGTTCACCGTGATATTAAATCGAGCAACATTTTGCTTAATAAGCAGTGGAATTCAAAGGTTTCTGATTTTGGTCTTGCAAAACTTCTTGGCCCTGAGAGCAGCTATATTACAACCCGTGTCATGGGTACATTTGGGTTTGTACACTCTTCTCTGTCTTTTATTTGTTATATTCCTGCATAAAAGGACTATATATATGAATTATGAGTTGTCAAGCCAATAATTCATACTTATTCTTATTTTGGCAGCTACGTTGCTCCTGAATATGCAAGTACTGGAATGTTGAACGAACGAAGTGATGTATATAGTTTTGGAATTCTTATTATGGAAGTGATTACAGGCAGGAATCCAGTCGATTATTGTCGTCCTCCAGAAGAGGTTTGGTTTATTTCTTTCACTATTATGAACCTCAATGTTATTGACCGTTTATTCTTGAATCTGAAAACTCGTGATTTTCAGGTGAATTTAGTTGAGTGGCTCAAGAAGATGGTCGGTAACAGAAATCCAGAGGGAGTGTTGGATCCAAAGCTTCCTGAGAAACCAACCTCAAGGGCACTAAAGCGAGCACTTCTTGTAGCATTACGCTGCACTGACCCTAATGCACAAAAGCGGCCTAAAATGGGGCATGTAATACACATGCTTGAAGCTGAAGATACCCCTTACAAAGAGGTAACTATAATTTCTGCTTTAATTAATTCAACCTCAGTATGGTAATAGTTAATGAATAAGGAAGCATAGCATGTGGTTTGTTCCTTTTATTAACTAAGATGTTAATATGAGACGTGACAGTTAAAAGCATGCATATCATTAATTTTCAATAAAGACTATATAACAAGTGATCCTTTACCAATTTATCAAATTTCCATTTACTGATCAAACTTAGTTTCTAATACTGTGTCTCAATTTAAGTTGGTAGTGTGTTTTATGTGTGAATTCTTATTATGAATGCCTCTTCAATATGGCATAAATCATGTGGCTAGATATTTCAACAACTAAATGGATATTCACATTCATTTCTTCTTATAGCAAGTAGTAACTTCTTTACCATGTGTGGTTCTTCAACTTATCTATAAGCCTTATGTTTGATTATGAACTAATTCAATTCAACAGTGTTCTCCTCCGCACACCAACCAACTGGTCCCCCGTCAAAGTTTAATAAATGAAATCACACATAAAACAAAGTACACTTTCACACATGATAAAGAAGTGGTATAACTTTGCATCCCCTGATATTTCTATGTTCAAACTGACAAGCTGTTTGATTTTAACTTATATTGATATAGGATCGGAGAGTCAGAAGAGATGCGGGACATTCACCTATCGCCAGAATAGAAGATAGATCGAAAGAGGAGGCCAATGGATCTATTAATGATGGTATGCTTGAAGATGAGAAGTCTACCAATGAGACAGAATCAAACCATGAAATAGAGAAGCAATAAATTTGGATAGCTGTCTCTTTAATGACAAAAAAACTTGTGGTACATGCCTTCTCTCTTACAACCTGTCATTGCAAAAGGCTAACACAATTTGCTTCCATTGGGCCTTATGGTACTTTTCTTTGAGAGTTACTTTTATACCCCTAAGTTTCTAAAAAACTCCCGTGTCTGAAAGTATACTTCTAGACGCGAAAAAATTGTGTTATTGTTCGGAAGTATACTTGCGGACAGCAAAAAAACTGTTTATTTTTCGGAAGTATACTTCCAAAGTGCATGTGGGGTGGGAAAAGAAGCTTCCACCAGCTGCTGGTACATTCTACACCTCAGTGTTTAATATAACCCCACATTGAGATTTTTCCACTTTCTCTTTCCCACCCCGTTCCTTTGCTTTAAGGGGGTGATTGTATTGTAGCTACAGGCTGGTCATGTAAATTATAACTATATGGTTCAATTCATCCAATAAAAGACTGTTTTGATCTCCTTGAAGTCTTGAACATTGTATTCTATGATTAAAACATAAAGAAGCCATTGACTTACATCCAATAAGAGCGAGACACACAACTACGAGTGCCAATGATCCGAGCTGAACATTTAAAGCTTGTGTTTGATTTGTAAAAAAAAAAGTTTAGACTTGACTCGTATATTTAAATGAGCCTAACAAAAAAATTGAGATTGACTTGTTAACACAACAACACATTCATGTTAAAGCAATTGACATTAGATGACAAATTATCTTCCCTTGAAGGCAGTGGTCCATTAGAGCCCCATGTATAAAAAAAGTGGGGAATTTGTGTTGTGATTTAGAGAGACCCTGACAGCTGTGTAATGAGAGGTCCTTAAATTGATTCATCTTTACCAGACAGCTCTTACATGGCTACTATAATTGGACTTTGTTCCTATGAGAAAGAGGTAGCCCCACAATTGATGCATTTCTGATCTCACAAATCTTCACTAGATCTCAGCTTGCATAACCTAAAAAGATATTTTTGGCATGGCTTGCTCCAATAAATTGAATAGCATATGCTATGCAACCAACAGATGTTAATCATTAAACAAACCAAGTCCAATACAGCCATAAAGTGCCGAGTGATGAAAAATGACTCAGATAATATTCCGTACAATAATACTCTGAATCAAATGACTCAATGTGTGTGTGTACAACATCATATACATACATGGCAAATTTTCACATGATTAAAAACACTGCCAAACTAGTAGCATTTTATAACAATGTCAAGAAAGTTGTGGTAGCCAAAATTAACACAACCAATTGCATCAGCTTGGCTGTTCTACCAATGTATGCATTGTTTGACTGATTATTAGTAGGGGGCTGCTGGTTTCCGTTTGGTGCAGCTTCTGAAGCAGGTGGAGGTGGAGAAATTGGAGGGACATCACACGAGCCAAATGTAGCATTTTCCTGAACATATTAATTCACAGTTAAATACAATAACGTAAAGTATTATGGTATAATGTTTCCAAATAATATTCGATAGTTTAATCAATCTACACATACATAGTATGAGTAAGACTCATATTCACTAATAAGTGGATAGATCAAGCAAGTGGAGCTTGACTATTGTTCTATTTAAATATAGTTTTGTACAGGGTAATTCTAAAAATTACATAATAGAAAAATTACTATAGTCACTATGCTATTAAAGACTATATGCAATTAGCCAAATTCTGCGATCAATCGTGATGTTTTTGTGTGCATTTATTTATTTGTTTTCTTGAGAGACGAGTTTGATGTTCTAACAATTTACATACAAGGGGCCGATTTGTTACCTCCTAAAATAGTAGTAAAAGCTAAATACATAGTAGGGACTATGCAATAGGATGTAGAGATCAAACCTTGCAATAAGCAATGTTGTCACACCCACAAGCGAGATGACCATTTGCTTCATCAACAGCTTCCGGGACTCCTCCACCATCACTTCTCTATTAACACAATTATCATCGTTAATAAATTATTAGAAACTATATTTGGTTAAGTTGAGAGTTATCAAATTAACAACCTTTTGTTTAATGATTTGATCAAAATTAAAACAACTAAATAATCACCTGATAATAATCAACAGCAATGAAATTTGGCCATCGGTTGCCGGATGCATCATGGCAAGTCTTCATCATGCTAAGTAATGGAGCCGAATTGTCAGCACAAGACTGAGAACGATTAGGTGTAGAATGAAAATAGTTAACCAGAACAAGTGACTTAGATTTTGTGTTCATTGATGGTGATTCTGCTCGATTCGGACACGAACCCTCTTGCATACCTTCATCTCCATCTAAAATTGTCACATATACACAATCATGGTTAATTAGCTTCTAGAATCGTATCATACTATTAACAAAATAGAAAAACACAATTCACTTATTGACTGGGTGTCCCGTGACAACGTCTTCATCTATCTTTTAGTCGTAGACAATTACTCACATTGGTTTTCTACCACATATTTCCACTGGAAAGCAATGCCTTCAGATGCTTCCTTGGATGATTTGGAGGTGAAAGCGATAAAGCGTTGATTCTTTTGAATCATGTCATCAACGATAGGCCAATCTTCGCCATTCTTAGGCATCCGAGAAACGGGGAGCATGTACTTGTTAATTCCTGAAGCTTGAAAGACCTTAGTTAGGCCTTGAGGAGATGTGACATAATCCTCAATGAAGATGGTGATTATTTCAGTTGGATTTGAATCTAGAAACGCACGCATTTCATTAAGCACGTTTCTTGCAGGTTGCTGTAGATATAGATACATCGATATGTTAGTAAATGAACCAAACACACCAAAGTTAATGTTATGTCATTAATGAATGATGTGTAGTAATAAGCAGATAGTAGAGCCACGCACTTACGAATGAAGTGAAGTTGAAACATTTGCCTTGAGTAGAATGACACAACCAAATGTCGTTTTCAAAATCATACATATCTAACATAAATCCTCGTACGCCGTTCTGTCAACATACACAATAGATAAGTGAGTGAAAAAATAAACCGTAAAGTAAAGAAGTTATCCAAATTGGGATACACAAATTGTTTTCTTTGGTTCATAAAAATGTTAATCTAATGGGTCCATTATTCAAATGGAGAACTGTATCATCTTGTAAATGTGACTAATTCATTAATCACATCAGCATCTAAACTTAAAATATGATTTTCTTTTTCATTAAAAAACAAAAATTGAAAAGGTATGTTAATAACTTAATAGTTTGCTTTTTTAGTAAGATACTCCATTTATAACACAATTTCCCCCCTTTTCTAAAAAAACATAAAGACAGCTAATGCATGCATGAATTATTGTGTTGGTAGCACATGATTCGCACTGATCGGGATATTTTCCTTAAAAAGTAAACTGTATGCTTCCAAGGTTGTCCATCATAAGTGTTCTTTTATCCAAAATAAAATTATTCTATGTCTATAATATTATTGTATTACTTTATAAGTTACAACTTCGGGACACCAGCTAATCCAACTACTACTAGCGTTTAGATTCTTTCCAATTTTTTTTTATGAGTTTCACAAATTTTTACATTTAATAGTTATACACTAATATAAATAAATTGAGTTTAATTTTCATATATTAATAATGTAAATAAAACTATTTTATACAAACATAAAATAATATGTCGAGTCTATATTTAATGAATTTAAAAATACACGACTTATCATACTTATTAGATGATGATGTGACAATACATTATTTAGTGTATGCATAATTTTTTTTAATAGATTGCCAAATTAAATTCTTAAATTTCATACCCATTTCTGTTGAATTTTTTTTACCTCGTCACATTTGGGGAAACACACACTAATGTAATATGACATAGTAAGATAATAAAACATTGGATATTTGTATAAAATTCGATCACACTATGGTATATAGTTATTAAATTCTATCATATTATTTATCATAGATCTATAAGTTAATGTAAAAAGACCCTAACAATATTACTATTTTCAAACTAATAATTAAATACCCATATGTTTCATAATACTTTATAAAAAAATTATTTTCTAAAATAGTTACATTTAAGAATTTTTAATGTGTTTTTAAATTATTTTTTTGTAAATAAGTAGAATATGAAGAAAAAAAATTATAATTAAAATTTACCTCTAAGTAGTTTTTTTTATAGGTCTTGGGTAGCTTAGGTAAGAAGTAGCTTTTAACACCGATGTTAAGATTATATACTAAATAAACTACATACTCCTATGATTTTTTTAAAAGTCTTCCATAGTAAAATTGAAATTCCATCATTTTTTATGCTAAATTTTATAAAGCTTTGTGACCTCAAAAAACTTATATTAACTAAATTTTTATATTTATATTCATATTATTCGATCCTACAATTCATGTATGAGATAAGGCGCACAGAAGTTTATAAGAAAAAAAACTGAAAAGTATCATTCCCATGCTATACATGGATTCCCTAGTAAATTAAAATTATTTTATTTGTTACAGACAAAAAAAAAAATTATTTTGTTTGTTAGAAACTTTGAATAGAACGTCGAAAGAAAAAAAAAACGTTGTAATGGTCACAACTTTTAAAATACAAGCATAACCCACCTCTAGGTTGTCATATAAGATACGCCAATTTTTTTACTAATAAATTAAAACTAGTTGAAATGGAACCTCATTTTCAAAATTCAATCTTCGTTATTTATTCACACTAAAAACATTTTTTTCTTTTTCTTCTAATTCTTTGCTACAATTAAATTCCAATAGACTATTCACACTCATAGGCTACAAAATTATGAAATTAATGAATAAAGAAATAGTGTATTGAAAGGGGAAGCGAATCTTACTCTGAGTTGATCAGCAACAGTGTCATCCTGGTTCATAGGGGCAATGATAATAGACCCTGTGGCTGATCTTGCCCCAGCCAAAGCAAACGAATTATGCGTCGTTAACCATGAATACCGGTTAAACGGTAAACCTTTCACCTTAACAAAATTAAAATTGCATATTTAAATAAATTATTAAAACAGAACACCATCTAAGAAATTTCAATTAGAATTTGGGGAAAATAAAAACTAACTTTTGAAATGGGGTTTGAAATTTGTATCCTGCTACATCTGGGTCGTGTATTCCCATTCGCAGGACATGTTTGACATGTGAGACCAAACTCGCATTTGTTTTCCGACCCGCAAGTTTCTCCGATCTGCTACCTCGGACTCGGTCAGAAAAAACAAAAATAAAAAATTGCGAATATTCAAAATTTAAAAAAAAAATATGGATATTCAAAATTGAAAATAACCTTGGAGCTGGACGAATAGGCGAAGAGACAAATAGCGATTAACACGACGAATTGTGTTTGCAAATTATAGATGATATGTAACCTCTGCAGAAATCGAAACATCGTATGGAGTATAATTTTTTAAAAATGAAATAAAAAAGATATACATATATATTTAAAGCTGAAATAAATATAATAAATGCAATAATTAATACAATGATTAGAAGATAAGAGGTTAAAGTATTTTCTTGCCTTCATTATACTTTTTTATGGTATGAGAGTCGCTTGCGGTTGATGTTGAAGTTTGAGGAGAGAGAGTTTTGTTATCTGTGACTGTGAGATAAGAACAGTTGATGATAGCAATTGAGGATGATGAATTTGGTGAAGGAAATGGAAGCATAGATTAGCGAACAAATAATGAATTACTAGTGATAATTCATCAACTAAGAAAGGATTAAGGAACAACAAACGCGCGTTGTTATTATATTGATGTCACACAACAACTCCTCTCCTCGTTAGGTACATCTCCCCATCTTTTTCCTCAATAAACAAAAATGATTATTTATACTAAAGAGTTTTATATTGTAATGTAAGGATATGATAAACAATTATAAAACAATCATGAAATCATTATTAATAATATTTCCCTCTCCTCTATTTTTTTAAATTATAAAATAATTAAACTATCAATTTAGTCTAAACTATCATTTACTTTTTAATTTAGTCCTTAAAATATATAAATATAATATGTCAATTTAATTCATGTCAATATCACATACTACCGTGACAATTTTGCATATAATGACTGATATTATATAATTTTAAAGTTACAATATTTTATCATTGAAGGTTATGCACACAAAAAGACAATAAATAACTTCCAGAAACTATTTTATCAAATAAGTTTAATTTTCATGCACCGTTAATGTAAAAAAATGTATATAGTTGACAAGTTATAACTAATCATATGAGTAATTTTATAACTAGTTATCACAAAAATCATATATATTATTAATAATATAATAGTTGCAATTGGTTGATAGCATAAAAACTTTACAATAATAATGTATATAAATTAAATTTTTACCAAACTATCTATAATTATTGGATTGCATAAAATTGTCGAATAAGTGCATTGATAGTTTAAAATTGTGCAGGATAACATTTTTTTTTTACTGAATAACGATATTCATTCATTCAAATTGATAAAAATTACATTGATCGAGAACATTACAATTCAAAGTTGCTAAAACTGACAATGATGAATTTGTGAACAAATTCACAAAGCACAACTTAATAATATACATCGACAAAATATTTACACATGTGACAAAACCTATAATATGATAAAATTGATGTGTCTAAAATACTAATGCCTTCGGAGCTGTAATATTGACGACACGAAAATCATTAATTGAATTTGCACTTCATCGAAGCTGATATGTCAATCTGAAACAAATAACACCGCAACAAGATGAGAAGCCAAAATATCACACCAAGACGACACACAAACACATCGTCACACTAAGACGACGAAATCATGAAGAAAAAAAACATGAAAACAAAACTAAATATATGTAGAAATAACTTATTTAGATAATAGAAAATAAAAAATGATTTATAGGGATGATTTCAAACCAAAAATTGGCTCTAAATCACCCTTCTTAGATGAAAAAATAAGAACCGACCAAAAGGGATAAAGGGAGAAGAGGACAAGAGGCGGGTAGGTCATTTAATGTATTAAGATGTGTGCATGATAACTATTGAAAAACAAATTAATTGTATCTTAAATATTGGGATCAAGTGTAAGTTAGAAGTCTTGTATTGGTTGGAATCCCACCATGTTGTAGGAGTTTAACTCACACTTAATTCGAGCAGGAATTCAAACTTTAGTTCACCGTAAACAACTAATGGATTTTTTCATATACATTTAGAAAGAAATTTTTTTTCATATACATAGAATCGACTATATGGATAGACCTTCCGCCTAGGACCTCAAAATTTTGTTTTTCATATAGAGTAATATGTTAACATAAAAAAAATTAGCATTCTCTTTATTTATATATGGAACTAAAATTTTAAGAGAAATAAAATAAGGGAATTTGATATACCAATTAATATAATTAATTATATAAAAATATTTGATTCTTGACTTCTTGTTCAAATGCATATATTGTTTATATGATAATGCTAATGATTCATGTAATTACGTCTTAAATTGAAAGAAGTTTTTCAAAGTTGAAATCAATAAAATCTTATTTAAGTTCAACAATATCTCAATAAAGATTAAATAGATTGACTTTAATATTGATTGAAAAATAAATGTTAAACAAAATCAATTACAATAATTTATTAAATAATTTTGCATCCACAAAAGTTTAAAAAAATAAAATTTAAAATAAAAATAAATAAATTTTTTTAAAATATTGACATTATATTAAAAAAAAAGTCTCATTTTCAAAACTGCCTTAAATCTTAGTATGTATTATGCATTACCATACGGACTACTACAAATAATAAATCCAATAGTGTTTATTTTAACTGCAAAATAGTTATGACTTATGACCTTAGTTATTCTCATTTTAACAGTATTTAATTGTAACTATTAAAAACTATTACTTTATGTGAAATAAACAGTCTTACAAACATTAAAATGTAAAAGAATTTGCACCCAAAAGAAATGAGAAGGGCATGACATCTCAAATGAGAAGTCAAGGCACGAAGCAGTTCATTTGCTTAATGAACACGAAAATGACATTCTAGTAGCTTATAAAGTTATACTAATTTTCTTTTGACAAATCATAGTTCATAATTTTGAAAAGTTCTAAATAAGCAAGGAATTTTCAATATTAATTTGGGGACAGGCATGTGTCTGAGAATATTTTCGCAAAGCGATGAAATTTCAAATCTCACCATGGTCTTCTTGTCACAACGGAATTATAAATAAAAAGAAAAAAGGAGAATGTACATTTCCCCTTATAAGCTTTGGTTTGAATTTAACCCCAAAAAAATCCTGACTTTGACAGGCGTTTGATCAAATCAAAGCACCAAAATTTTGGTGGGTAATTCTTGTTTTTATATGACACTCATTATGCTTATTTTTAATTTTCTTTTAAGAATTCAATTATCTTTCTTTTGGCAATTGTATATACAAGCGAAAAGAAAAGACGTATATAGTATTCGTCTATCCACATTTCTATAACACAATATATATATATATATATATATTGTGTTTATAGTTTATTATTGATTTTCATTTAAAATGATTTTTGCATTTTGTGTATTTTATTGTATTTATTAACAACATATTATCTTAAAAAAACAAAAATCAAATCAAAGCATGTCTGTTTGGTTCATATAAATTTACATTTTTTCATCTAATTTCACACTTTTTTTTTTGTCTTTTTTCTATTGCCATCACACTATTTTTAATAATCACCACCTGCAAAGATGATTTTAAAAAATTATTTATTTATTCAAATTGATAGTATATACTGATACAATACAAATCCGATAAAATAAAAATAATGAATTTGCCAATAAACTCACAATATCTAGGTTAATAGTACAAAACGACTAAATAATACAACACGACAATATGTCTAGATATATGACAAAATTTAAGTGTTCGAAATACTCATGCTTTAGATATGTAATGTTGACGACGCCAAAATCATTGCCTAAAATTGGTAATAGATTAAAACTACTTTGTCAATCTGAACCAAGCAAACATTACAATAAAATCAAAAAACAAAAAAGTATTGCACCAAGACAAACAAACAACGTTGCACTCAGACGACGAAAACACAAGAAAAATACGAAACAAAAACTAAATTTGTATAAACCACTTATTTAGCTGAAATGAGATAATGAAACAACTTAGAGATGTGATTCTAGACTAAAAAATTCCCAAACCACCATTCTATAATGAACGAAGAAGAAAGACCTTGAATAGCAAATACAACATTACATTAACTAGTAGTAAGTAACATATAATAATTTTTTATCTAGCCGTAAGTAACATATAATAATTTTTTATCTAGCCGTAAGTAACATAAATTTAGATGCCTATAATTGTTAACTATCATCTAACTATAAAGACGACGCACTAACATGATGAAATAAAAAAAAAACACAAAAAAAAAAAATTATCTTTCACAATTCAACCTTTTTGTTGTTGTTCTTTTTACATTCTACTTTTATCTTTTTTTCTTCTTCTAATCTTACAGTTTTCGTGTGATTAATACATGTTTCAAATATTTATTTCATTTATTTTATGGAATAATTATTTAATATTTTTATTTTAATCAAAGAATATTCTCCGTTATTTTATAAAAAAAATTATTAAGATTGGGCTCATTTTAATAGATAAACAATTTAATTTGATCGTCATTTGTTTTTACAAATCCTCAATAATTTTATTTTGAATTAAAATTAAAATTTAAAGTATATAATATATAGAGTAGCAACTTAAATTTAGATAGATTCAAATATATGACACTATTGTTTTATCTTACTTACCAAGATAAAAAATTATTTAGATACGTCTAATTATACAGATATTATGAAACTGAAATTGATACGAGTTCGTGTAACATATATATTGAACATAGTTATATGGACCCTTAACTTTAATTATAGAACTCATAATTAAATAATTGCATGTTTCTAGAAGGATTATGCATGATCACCGAAGAGGGAAATTAGTGATTTTCGAATTGCCTTCTGATGTGGGACGCTTGTCCTTTTTATCATGGAATTGTGATTGCCATCTAGTAGTCGTAATAATGTTTGGATTGCCATTAAGAGTTATTAGGAGTGACAAAATCGGTTGAACTCGTCAGGTCGACCGTTTAACCCGCCATAAAGATTTGAACTCAGCTACTTAAGTTGGTATGTCCCGTTCAGCTCGCATAAAAAATGGGGCAAATTAACCTGTCTAACCAAATTTTAAAAAAGTACTAATTTTTTTATAAATTTTTTCCTGCTGCTATTAGAAAAAGGATATTCATTAAAAACTGGTAGAGAATGAAAATTATAGTATTTTGCTTTACTAATTTCTTTTATTCTAATTATAGTTTTGTTTTGTCCTTTGAAATTGTTAAAGTTGCTAAATTTATTTTGAGAATTGTTTTATTAGTGGTTACATTATTTTCTCATCTCACTACCTGCATTTTCTATTGTAAAAAAATACTATCACTTTTATGTTGATGTTTATTATTGATCACTGTGGCCTTTAATGTTTATATTATGTTAAATATAAAAAAAAAAAAAAAAAAAAACAGTTATTTTTTACGGGCCAACTTGCAAGTCTACAACACGGCGAAACATAATTGTACTACTTTCGACTCAACCACCTAAGTTGTCTCGTTCGCCTCATTTTTTGGTGGACTAATCATGAGGCGGGACAAACGGGACGGATCGGTCCGCTTTGCCATTCCTAATTGTTGTCAAGTCCTCAAGATGCGAACGTAGGTGAATTATCGTGGTCCATCATCATTGAATTCTCTTTTCGATATTCTGGTGGCTATGATCGAGGGTTTAATTAAGTTACCATAGTCATCGACTTGAGTCCCTTCATAGAACGAGATATACCCTAATTTTGAAAAGTTTCAATGTCATTATTAATTAGATCATGTTGATCCGAAGTGACCCGAATTTTCTGATGGACTTAGATTATAGTATTTTGAGTTTAGAGCAGAACATAATATGTAATTTTTTTTAAAAAATAGTGTGAATACCAACTAAATTAAGAACTTTAGCAACTTTATTTTGTCAAAAAAAAAAATTAAAAAGAACTTTAACAACTTTTTCTTTATTAATCACGTTCCCTTTTCTAGTTGGTTTATAGTTATACATAGGAAGGCGAGCACGTGGACACGTGGTAAATAAGGAAAAGAGGCTAAAGACATAAGCTTGAAAAAGGGTATCTTGCTGTGAGAAATAGCTTCTTTTTTTTCATAAGAATATTGTTAGGGTTGAAATTAAGTTAAGTTTGAAGAATAGTAGTATATATGGTTATATATTTTGGTCTTTATGAGGTTAACGAGATTTGAAAAGAAATTGAGATACATAGAATGTTCTTTTTTTACAAATTTTGTTCGATTAAGTTATCTGGTCAATAAGAGGTTGCATATAATTTGTTGAAGATATGTAAAAAAATGTAGCAATGAGAACTTTAAAGTTATTTTCTAAATGCTACCACCCCACTTATTAATATATATTTGTGTTATTTATATATCTCAAATTAAAATTAGAGTTAAATATGTTTTTAAATCCTATAAAATTCTAATATTTCCATGTTAATTTTATAAAATAAAAATACTATTTTTA
>JBBPBP010009780.1:4071560-4088976 GCA_037974735.1 Cicer chorassanicum
AGATTAACAAAATACCATAACTTTATGGACTTTTAAAAATATTAAAGAGATTAAAAAAACAATTCAAAATATCATAAAAGATATTATAGAATTGCATGACTCTTTATACTTTGCACCAAAGTTTTCAACGTGTTGATTTTTAATAAGAAAAAACTAAAAAAAATTAAGTTGTTAAAAAATATGGAGAGATAAAATTGAAGATAGAGTAAAATGTAGATATTAGTCAAGTGATTAAAGATAAATTATAACGTTGAGTAATAAATGATAAAAAAAAAAAAAAATCTATCCGATACGAAGTGGCATATTTGTATAGATTATAATTTTATCTCTTCGCTATATTGTCATAATATTAAGCCTAATTTTAAGTTACAATATATTTATCTTTAAAGTAGTTATACATATACACTCATAAATAAGATAGGTTCATTCGACATAACACTATTGATTGTTATTGATTCGTTTATTTGACATAACACTATTGATAGTGGTTGGTCGGTGGTCAACGGTGGAGTTTAAACCACATATGGTAGTCGGTAATTGAGGTTAAAGCGGTCCATAGTGGTTAATGGCGGAACTTCGATAACTCTACGGTGGTCAATCGCCACCCACCACATTGATATTATTAATTTATTAATAAATAATAAAAAAAAGATTTTAAATAATAAATAAATTATTTTTATATATTAAATATTTTATTTGGGTGTCTAATAAGTGTACATCAACTATGGGATGTCCACAAAATATTACTCTTATTTTTGATATCCTAACAATAAAATCTTTACTTTTTTTTTGGTTCTAACAAATATCTTTATTTATTTTCTTATGTAAAAGCATCTTTAATTATTTGTTCCGAAAATTCAAATTCAAAAGATAATAAAAATTAATTTCTTGATAAAAATCATTAATTTAACTAACTACTAAATTGATTATTTTAAGAAATATATATATTATCTAGGTAAGATTTTATTTTAGACAGAATTTAGATAAAGATTTGAACTCAAATTAAACAATACTCAGCTTTAATAAATAACTTGATCTTCGGGAACAGCATTCAAAGTATCAAAGAAAATCTAAATCAATTTTAAATCTTGAATTGAGTCAAAATGGAAACATTAAATTTCCGATAATTTAAATTTTAAAATATAAATAAAAAGATAAATTAATATGAAGATCTCAATCAACTTCTTCCTAGAATGGTGCTAAGAGATATAAACATCAACGTGAAATTTTCCACTTCTTTTGGTATACGTTAAAACTTCAAGGATCGATCTAGAAGAAAAGATACTAGAAATTAGAAAACTTCATTTCATTGATGAATGAAAAGAACAAATAAAATTCTTAAGTACATGGAGTTTTGTTATGTATCGGTACCTAAATTCTTAAGAATAATTAAATATAAAAAGTAATATAATATTAAATGATTGAATGAATGTTGAATATTTAACAAAACGTTGAAATGTTGACTATAGAAAAATTTAATATATATACTCCTCACAAGTGGCACTAAAATCGTGAATTTGTTGAATCCACTAGCTAATACTATTCCTAGCTTAAAAAAATTACTCCAATATGATTAGTGTTGGACTTGGATCATATATGCATGTGATATGAAGATTGTTGAAGTATTTGCGACACGCTTCATAAAAATTCTAATTTGATCGAACAAAATACCATTCATCTGATTCCGACCAATCTAACGGTCTCTGTTCCGTGACTAGTAGCTGTAGTCTCTCCTCTGGTGAAGCAAAACCATGTTCAAATTCTGATTCATTTAAATTTTGACGCATTGTCGAAACAGTTGTTACAGTTGAAGAAATCCATTGAGGAAAATCAAATTGGGTTGTTGGAGACGGCGATACCCATGAAGATTCATTAACTAACTCTTTCTCCTGTGAAACATTTTCATCGTCAGACACGTTAGTATCTGACGATGACGATGGAATAGTTTCATCATTATCGAAAATAAAAGGATGTTTCAAAAGCATTTCAGCAGTCCATCTTTTCAAAGGATCCTTAACAAAACACTTTTCAAGAAAATCTTTTCCTTCTTGTGATAATTCATCTGGAATCAACGGCAATTCTTCTCCAATTCCAATTCGAACGAACAGCAACCAAATATTCTCATCATTACTCATATTCCATGCTGGTTCTCCTGTAACCATCTCCACGACGGTGCAACCAAGTGCCCATATATCCGCCGGAGACTCATACACATTATCGTTCACCGATTCCGGCGACATAAACATCGGAGTTCCTCTGCACTCCCATTTTTCTTCCTGTTTTAATCCTTTCTCCTTTGAAAGACCAAAATCCGAAATCTTAACGTTGTCATTGTTGAATACAAGAATGTTTTGTAGCTTCACGTCGCAATGAACGAAACCATTTTCGTGAATGTGTTTAAGTCCCTTCACAATGGACTTTGTGTAACGGCGAACGAGAGCTTCCGGGAACTTACCGCCGTGATTCTTGAGCTGATCGGAGAGTGTTCCACCGGCGGCATATTCTAGAAAAAGATTATAAAAGTTTACGCCGTTTTCAAGAGTTTGATCGTGGCCAAAACACTTGACGATAAAAGGGGAAGATCCTAAACGATCGAGTGTACGTTTCTCGTTTAGGAGAGAATAAGAATTGCAAGCATAGGAGGATTTGACGGCGGTGAGAGACGGAAAGTTAACGGAGTGTTGTGTGTGTATAGCTAAGTCGACAGTGGCAAAGGTTCCACTGCCTAGTGAGTGACCGCGAACCCAATTCATCTTTTGTGTTTATCACTTTTTTTCTCGATGAATATAGTAACCCACTTTGATTCACTACATATATATATATATATATATATATATATATATATATATATATATATATATATATATATATATATATATATATATATACACACATATGAAAGATGTTTTTTTTATGGTATATCTTTTGCGATTCTGTTTTTTTTCCAATGTGATATTTGACAAGTTATAGGACCCGTTTAATGGGCAAGATAAGGAGAGACAAATGATATTTTTATCCAATTTTACCTTAACAAAACTTTTTAAATTATCCAGCCTTATTTTCTTATCCTTAATTTAATTTAAAGTGGATTACAATTCTCAACCGCGTAACAATTAATAAATATTTTCACATTTTTGGTCTTCCTTGTTTGCGTTTCTCGTTGTTCTTCAATTGTGATTGACAGAGAAATTACAATTTTTTCAAGTATATAAAATTACTTCATAAATTATTTACATTTTTTAGCATTTTTATTTATTTATAAAAAATTATATGAATGTTATTTTGAAAGAAAAAAAAAATAAATAGATTATAAGGACAAATTTGACATTTTATCAAAATATAAATCATATAATCTCGTTATCTGTTGTGTATCAAACACTTAATATGATAAATTAATCTTGTCAAGTTTGTTATCATGTGCACATCAAACACATAACTCTTTATCATGCTCTTTATCCTTCTATCATATCCGGTCCATCAAACGGGTCCATAAGGGTTTGTTTTGAGATTAAATAAAAATAATTTTTGTTTTAAATTATTTAGAGATTATTTTTTAGAAATTTTAATAAAATAATTTTTTAACTCTCATTTGTTTATTATTATAAAAATTATTTAATCTATTTATTTACAATTTTATAAAATGATTTTTTTAAACTACAAAATTACTATAAATCACATAAAAAATGATTTTCAACAAAACATATTTGTTTTGAAAATACATTTTTTAAATACATGACTTTTCTAAATACACATATGTCTTTTTACTCTCTTATTCATGTTTATATCCCTCCCTCCAATCTCTGTCTACTATATCCCGCACTCTCTACTATCTCAAGTCTCTCTATCTCTCCTTTTTATTTCAAGCAAATCAATGAATTTAGGTCCTCAATTTCATAATTTTTGGATCCTCCTGAAAAATAAACATATAAATAAATCATCACGAAAATATATAAAATATGTAAGTAATAAATTCTGGAGGTTATGTTCTAATCTTAAATATTGGGTCTGATAAAAAAAAGTATAATTGTAATAATTAAAAAAAATTGGAAAAATAAATTTTAGTCACCATACACGTATCAAGCTACATTATGCTCTATTCATACCAATTTACATTATGCTATACCCATACCAATTTACATGATGCTCTACACATACCAATGTACATATATATTAGACTCAAATATACATTGACAACACAACAATCACAATTATAATCATAAAATACACCTATTATAGAGCCAAGCTTACAACCATAATTATAGCCTCTATTTCTTTCATACAAATTTTTAGAAATAGTTCAATTTTATTGTGATACTATCTTGCAATAATTCTTTCATCACTTTCAGAATATTTCACATTTTTTTAGTTATCATTCTACTTAATATTTAAGTTAGCAAAAACTATAAATCACATGTGTAAAACAGTTCATAAACTATAACCAAATTTCCAATCCATAAACAAGATCGTATTTTCATTATCAATGTCAATTAGTACTTGTTATAATTTAAGCATGTGAAATTTACTTTATCAAACCAATTAAAATATTTCAAATTAAGCACTCCAAATTTTTATTAGTTTAATTCATTTCGTAGACACATTCCAAAATTGATTAACGTACATTGAGTATTATAAAAAAAAATAAATAAACACACAAGCAAAACAACGATTTAGAGAAATCGAAGAAAAAAATTTACTTGATAAAAACCTAGTCGCATAAAAAAAAATGGCAACAGCTGAATGCGTGATGGAGTAAGAGAAAATCGCGCGTGTAAAAGAGAAAACTCAATTAATGAATTTATGTAGAAAAAAATGAGATAGAAAAACCTAGTAAAAATTGATGGAGTACAATTTGCTATTTTCTAAAAAAGATAAAGGTAATTGCATTATTTATTCTCAGAAATAAGTTTAGTATTTTTAAATTGTATGTTATTTTTCTCTCTCATTTATCACGCACTGTTATTTTTATCAAACAAACACACTAATAATCTGCTTTTGTTAATATGTTTGTATTAATTTTTTTGGTATTACACACAAGAATTAAATAATTTAGTATCGTTGTATTTCTTATTAAATGAGATAAAAAAAATTAAATGTATTTAACTCACTGTTTAGTACATTTGACGTTTAGAAGATGTGTACTCATTTATAATATAAATTATAATTAAAGAATAATTAATAACTAATTGATAGAGTATTTATTGGAAGGTTCCTAATAAAAACGAATTTAAGATCAATCAGTTGGCAGAGCATTTGAAATTACAATTTTTGTGGTGGTTGAAATATAGGTTGCACGGGAAATTTTTATGATTTTAATTTTTGGTGTTAAAACGCAATTGCTTGTCATGGGGTAACATTTTAATTTTTTAGCGTTGAATGTGTTAACCCTATAGATTCATTAACTTAGTCTCCGATGATGAAACAATTTCATCATCCCAAAGCAAACACTTATGCAAGAAAATCGTTTTATTGTTATGATAATTCATCTATAATCAACGATAACCATTTCTATGACGGCACAACCAAGTGCCCATATATCTCTTTTGAAACTCATATACACTGTAGTTTTAATCTATGCTGAGATGAAATATGTTTAATTGTTCTTTAACTATAAATTAATTTTTTAAATAAACTTTTGCAAGTATGTTTAGAATATTACAAAAAAAATTCTCCATAAAAATTTAAATTTTTTTAACTTTAGATAAAATGAATGTAAATTTTTTAAATATAAAAATCTCTAGTTAAATGTAACAAAAATATAAACCCAATCATTAAATTATGAGCTATTTTTTTGTGGTGAAAATATTTTTTATAATGTTGTGAACTTGTGTGTAAAAATTCATTAAAAAAATATATGATTGATATTCCATTTGAGACTGAAGTTGTGTACATACTAACTTTATATGGACAAAAAATTGTTTTGTGTTTATTTTATGAGGACTAAAATTGAAATGTTTAAATTTTATATGGAATAAATACATATTTAATCCAAAAACTGTTAAAGAGATTAAAAAAAACCAATGCAAAATATTTTAAAAAAAATTATAGGATTGCATTGCTCCTTATAAAATAGAATTATAGAATTGCACTAAATTTTCAACGTGTTGACTCTCAATAACAAAAAGTTAAAAAACAAAATAAAATGGTTAAAAATGATGATCCTAACATGTGTCTTAAAGATATATGTTAAAGATTCTACAAATATAAATTTAGAGATTAGTTGAGTGATTAAAAATGAATTATAAAATTGAGCAATAATTAATGATAAAAAATATTATTTGAGTGATAGAGTTAAATTTAGGATAAGTTTAGCATTTAAAGATAAATGATTAAGTTGAGCAATAAATGGTAAAAATTAAAATTAAAAAAAAAAATTATACAGAAAAAATACGCCCCTTATAATTTTTTTGACTTCGTCTTTATATAATTTTATATCTTCACTATATCGTCACAGTATTAGGCCTAAGCTTCGGGTTACAATATCTTTATTTTTATTCCCTAAAAAAAATCTTTACTTTTATTGCTTTTAACAAATATCTTTATTTCTTTTTCTTCTGTAAAAACATCTTTATTTTTTCTTGTTATTCAAAAATTCACAATCAAAAGATAATAATAATTAATTTCGTAATAAGTATTAGGGGTGAACATGGGCGCGGGTCGACCCGTCAACCCGATCACCCAACCCAACCCAACCCGATTTTTACCCGTACCCGATCACTTTCGGGTCCGTCCCAACTCAACCCGTTGAAACCCGTTTATATTTGGGTCGGGTAATGGGTTTAAGAATTTGAATCCGTCGACCCGTTGACCCGACCCGGTAACTAGTTATATTTTTTTTAAAAAAATTGTTTGGCTAGTTCAATAGGGTTTCATTACTCTTCTTTTTATTTAGACTTTCAGCTGCCCTTATCCACTTTCTGCCTATACCTTCTAACTGATTTTATATGAATTAGTTATAATAAGATATTATTAACTAGTGATTTTTATATGAATGTTGATGCAAGAGCTTACGATGAATTTAGTTTAAATTTTTTTATATTTAAATCTATTAAACACTTTTTTTTAGTATTTTATTTGAAAAAAGTAACTATAAACAAATGAATGGTACTTAATAAACTAAAATAGTTGGTGGATTATGTGTAACGAGTAGCTAATCTTTGTTGGTACATAGGTTGGGCACGGCCACCCCATAATTTTATCTAATCTTTTAAAAATACTTCTTATTTTATTTATAATACTATAATTTGTTAAATAAAAATTAATATAGATTAAATTAGGTTTATCCTTGTCATTGTGAAAAAGCATTCTATAATTGGTGTATTTTATGAGTTGAATTGCGGTTGTTGAGTTATGTTGTCGAGATGTATGTTTCAGTCTAATATGTGAAAATAACATACTATATGTGCATTTTTATTTGTTACATGAATTAATCTAATCACATGACATGAAGATTGATATGTGTAGATCTCATAGGATTGATATGTGTACATGGACTAAAACTTATTTTATCAATTTTTTAATTATTAAAATTGCACTTTTTTTATTAGGCCCAATTTTTATTGATTTACTGTTGTTGAATTTATTTATGTATTTGAAAATTGTTGGATTTATTTTTTTGTGTGAGAGGTTGATGAGTTTTTTAAAGAATTGCATAATTTGTTTGAAATTTTATAGTTTTGAGACATTCAAGTATTAAATATATTTTCATTCAATATGTTTTCTTGTAAAATAAAAAAAAAAGTTATTATTTATGAATGACCCGCCAACCCAACCCAACCCAACCCGTTTTTGATCGGGTCGGGTCGGTTCGGGTTAAATAAAAAAATACGGGTTTACAACTTAACCCAACCCAAAGATAATCGATCGGGTCGGGTCTTGGGTTTTGTCAAAACCCGCCCAACCCAACCCACGTACACCCCTAATAAGTATCACCAACTAAACTAATTATTTAAAGAAATATATCTATTTTTATCTAGATAATATTTTATTTTATTTTATTTTTGACAGAATCAAGATAATTAATTCAATAGTATTCACTTTGATTAGAATAACACGATCTTCCAAGAACACCGTTCAAAGTATCAAAGAAATATCTAAATAAGGAAATTGAGTCAAAATATACACATAAAATTTCCAATACTTTAAACTTTAAAAAATAAAATAAAAGATAAATTAAGATGAAGATCTTAATCAACGTGTTCCTAGAATGGTGCTATAGATATATAATCATCGCATGAAATTTTCCACTTCTTTTGGTGAGCATTAAAACTTCTACAGTTTAGAAGAAAACAAACTAGAAATTAGAAAACCTAATTGTTGAATGAAAAGAACAAATAAAATTATAAGTACTTGAAGTTTTGTTAAATATCGGTAAGAAATACAAAATAAATTCAATTCAAAATTATTAAATATAAAAGAATGATATAATATTAAATGATTGAATATTGAATATCTAATAAAACTTTGAGTATAGAAAAATTTAATATGTACAATCGCCACAGTGGCACTTAAACCACAAATATATTGAATCCACTAATGCTACTCCTAGCTTAAAAAAATTACTCCAATATGATTAGTTTTGGACATGAATCATGTGATATGAAGGTTGTTGAAGTATTTGCAACGTGATAGAGTCTTGGTAAGAATTCTAATTTGACCGAACTAATCATTAGCCATTCTATTCTCGAATTCCGTTTCATCCAAAATTTGAGGCACTGTCGTAACTGTTGTTACAGTTGAAGAAGCCAATTGAAGAAAATCGAAGTGGGTTATTGGAGATGGTGGAAATAATGACGATTCATTAACTAACTTTTTCTCTAACAAAACAATTTCATCGTCAAACTCGTCCGTCTCCGTCTCTGACAATGACGATGAAATAGTTTCATCATCCTCGAAAATAAAAGGATGTTTCAAAAGCATTTCAGCATTCCATCTTTTCAAAGGATCCTTAACAAAACACTTTTCAAGAAAATCTTTTCCTTCTTGTGATAATTCTTCAGGAATCAACGGCAATTCTTCTCCAATCCCAATTCGAATAAACAACGACCAAATATTATCATTATCACCCATATTCCATGCTGGTTTTCCGGTAACCATCTCTACGACGGTGCAGCCAAGTGCCCATATATCTGTCGGAGACTCATACACATTATCGCTCACTGATTCTGGTGACATAAACATAGGAGTACCTCTGCACTCCCATTTTTTATAAAGTTTCAATCCTTTCTCTTTTGAAAGACCAAAATCCGAAATTTTAATGTTGTCATCTTCGAATACAAGAATGTTTTGTAGCTTCACGTCGCAATGAACGAAACCGTTTTCGTGAATGTGTTTAAGTCCTTTGACAATAGACTTGGTGTAACGGCGAACGAGAGTTTCGGGGAACTTACCACCGTGATTCTTGAGCTGATCGGAGAGTGTTCCACCGGCGGCATATTCTAGAAAAAGATTATAAAAGTTTACGCCGTTTTCAAGAGTTTGATCGTGGCCAAAACACTTGACAATAAATGGTGATGATCCTAAACGGTCGAGTATATGTTTCTCGTTTAGGAGAGAATAAGAATTGTAAGCATAGGTGGATTTGACGGCGGTAAGAGACGGAAAGTTAACGGAGTGTTGAGTGTGTATGGCTAAATAGACGGTGGCAAAGGTTCCACTGCCTAGTGAGTGACCGCGAAGCCAATTCATCTTTTGTGTTTATGACATTTTGAGCAACCCACTTTTATTATATATATAGGAAGTTAATTTAGTTCCACATTACGAGCAGAGAGCGCGGATATTTGGGGAGTTAGAGTTATAGTAGTACTGAAATGGTTGGATGGTTAATTTTTTAATATTTTAATGATAAATAAAAAATATAATATTATATTATGTATAAGAATTTAAATTATAAATTTATAAAGATATAGTAATGAATAATCTGTTAACATTGTTAGAATTATATATTAGATTAAATTTTGGTTAACATTTTTAATGATTAAAAAATTAGTTTTTAAAAAATTAATTTTTTTTCAAATATTAAATTTTTAGAGTTTAATTGATATTGATGTGCTAGTGAAAAAAGTTTTACAATGTCGGCACATATAAACATTCATAAATGTTACTTTAAAGTTAATTATGATAAAAGTCAAATTATTTTATTAGTAAGACGATTATGATTATTTGACATTATAAAATATTTTTAAACTATCAATGCATATAAATTAAATCCAAATTTTTACATTATTAATACAATTTTCTTAACTACAAGGAAAAAAAACAACATATATAATTATTAAAACACATTTATATTGGACACATTTTTTAAAATATCAATATTAATGACATAGTTTTGTAAATGAAGGCTTAAATGCACTTTTAATCTATCTATTTTTTTCCGAAATGAATTTTTCATCTCCTCTATCAAAATTCGATTTTTTAATTCTGCAATTTATTAATACTTGAGATTTTTTTAATGATGTGATACTTGCATTAATAAACAACTCTCGTTGTTCTATTCTTTTCCTAATCTTTTTTCTCTGTATATAGAGGCATTGTCACGAGGAAGACATACTTGACACTAGATAAGGTGCGGAGGACATTGTAGAAATAGATCAAAGTTGTATCAAATATATGTTGAAATTACTATAAATATGATATAATTTATTTATCTATTTGTGTTATTGATTACTTATGTCGTTGATTATTTTGTAATATTTTGTTTGGTTTGGAATCTTTAGATTGTTTGGTTAACGAAAGGACTACTAATTTGATAAATGAAAGGACCTTTCAGTTGCTTTCAATAGTTTATAGATTAAATTGGTTTAAAATATTAATTTAAAGATTAAATTGAAGGTTTATTTATAATAATTTATACAAATATTTAAATATTTTAATTGTATATTAATATAATAAATTGCTGTTTTAATTCAATTGACAAGAAAACTTTCAGTACTATAATTAAGTAAAAATTGATTTGAAATTCAACAAATAACTTTATTATAAAGTAAAACATACATTGTCTTTTGCAAATTTATAAATAAATTATCTATAATTTGACAAAGACAAAATAAAATTTATCTTTTTTATATCGTAGCACACACCAACGAAACATGATAAGGAAACACTACAATTTCTGCCGTGCAACTAGTAATAATAATTAAACAAATAATACCATACAAATTAAATTATTTTAATAAGACGGTTATGATAAAAGTCAAATTATTTTATTAATAAGACGGTTATGATTATTTGACAATGTAAAATATCTTTAAATTGTCAATGCATACAAATTAAATTCAAATTTTTACATTCTTAATACAATTTTCTTAACTACAAAGAAAAAATATAATATTTATATAATTATTAAAACACATTTAAACACGACACATTGTTTAAAACATCAATATTGACATAGTTTTGTAAATGAAAGCTTAAATGCACCTTTAATTTATCTATTTTGTCCGAAATGAAAATTTAAGAAATTTTTTGAATCAAGTTTAAGATATTTTATATTCATTTTGTTTTGAAATGTGGTGTTATTTAACTTCTATGCTAAACTTTTGGAAAATAACAAAAAAAAAAATAGATCAAGAGTGACTAAAAATCTAGTTAGACAGATTTTGAGATATACTCGTCAAAAAAGATGCTACTAGTATCATGCATTGACTACATATATATTTCATTTGACATTAATCTTGTGATAAATGTTCTCTAGCAATAAATTTTTTTTTGTTAATATAAATATTTATGATCGATTTATGTTTTTACTTTTTTAAAACAATTTCATTATTCTAGAAATATCAACAAGTTAGTTATCTATCTGTAATATAAATATTTCAAACTTATTTCATCATTAATAAGTCTGAAATGATACTTTGTAATTGATTTGTGCACACAAACTCTCTCACAATATGACGTTTAATGCTAATAAAATTAATTGTTCCTACAAAAAAGAAAATAATAAATTAACAAATTATTAATCTTTTGTCAAAAAAATATTAATAATATACTATAGGTTAAATACCACCCGTGGTCCCTTGACTTAATTTCACTTAACGATTTAGTCATTTATCTTCTTTTTTTCGATTTGATCCTTTATATTTTTAAATAATTTCAGCATTACCCTTTAAGTGGGGTTCCGTAAAGAAAAAGTTAAAAAAAATTCTCATTCGTTTTCAGAAAAGTTACCCTTTATGTTTTAAAAATATTTCAGAAAAATGTTCAAAGTTTGTTCTAAGTTTGATAGTAGGATTAATTCGTTAAAACTGAAGCTATGAGGTATTTATACACTATAGACATCACTTTAGATTAATAACAATTGTTCATAGAGATTTGATGAATATATGCAATAAAAAATAAAATAAATGACTAAATTGTTAACCGAAATTAAGTTAAATGACAACGGTTGATATTTAGCCTATATTATATAAAGAAAATATTGAAGAAGACACTCAATCGATATACATATATGTTATGATATTACAAATTTTTTTTTCCAGCAAAACCCAATGAATTTTTAAAAAAAGGAACATATGGGTTAAAAAGGAAATAGAAGGAATATGTTAATTGTGGATTTTTTTTTTAAAGAAAACGTATTTGTTTTTAAAGAAAACGAAAAAAGAATAGATTGATAAATTTTTGACAATATCTTTCGGATCCCCTTATTTTGGTTTTCAGATAACAATGGAATCTTTTATTTTTTTTGGTTTGATTTGATCTTTTATTTAATTTTAAGTATTAATTTGATTATTTACGTCTTAAAATTTTGACAATATTATCATTTTTTTACACAAAATTCAGAAAATTCATATATTAATTAAATTCATAACTCAAATCTTTATCTACATCAATATCAAATAAAAAACTCACACTTTAAGATTTGATATCCAAATCACCAAATCAATATCTTCTTCTTTCTATCATTTTCCTAATTAAATTCATAACCTGAATCTTAAAATGTGAGTTCTTTAACTGATGAATTTGATGTTATTGGAGATGAAAATATGAATTTATTTGAAGATTTGAGTAATGAATTTGATGAAAACATGAAATACGTTGAAGATGATTATTAATTTTATGAGTTTTGTTTAAAGATAATAATGAATTTTTTGATTTTATTTTAAAATATAACATTGTTGACATTTTAAAATATGAATAATTAAATTATTACTTAAAACTAAATAAAAGTTCAAATTAAAAAATAAAAAAAATAAAAGATTAAATTGTTATCTAAAATTAAATTAAGACCGCAAATGCCATTTTTCCTAAATCTTTTATTTATTCTACATGGCCCAAACCCTAATGTCTACAAATGATTCAACTCTAATTTTGTGTACTATACAAGTCAAGTTTGCCACATTGTTCCATTGACCTTATGTTGAATTTGTTTTTTGTGTATTAGTATATTCTCAGCAAATCTAAGAAATAAACAACTCTCGTTGTTCTATTTTTTTCCTACTCTTTTTTCTTTGTATATATAGAGGCACTGCCATGAGGAAGACATACTTGACACTAGATAATAAGGTGTGGAGGACATTGTAGAAATAGATCAAAGTTGTATTAAATATATGTTGAAATTACTATAAATATGATATAATTTATTTAGTTATTTATTTTTCTATATCTATTTGTGTTATTGATTACTTAAGTCGTTGATTATTTTGTAATATTTCGTTTGGTTTGGAATCTTTGGATTGTTTGGTTAGCGAAAGGACTACTAATTTGATAAATGAAAGGACCTTTCAGTTGCTTTCAATAGTTTATAGATTAAATTGGTTTAAAATATTAATTTAAAGATTAAATTGGTGGTTTATTTATAATAATTTATACAAATTTTTAAATATTTTAATTATATATTAATATAATAAGTAGTTGTTTTAATTCAATTGAGTAGAAAACTTTCAGTACTATAATTAAGTAAAAATTGATTTGAAATTCAACAAATAACTTTATTATAAAAGTAAGACATACATTGTCTTTTGAAAATTTATAAATAAATTATCTATAATTTGACAAAGACAAAATAAAATTTATCTTTTTTATATACGTAGCACACACCAACGAAACATGATAGGGAAACATTACAATTTCTGCCGTGCAACTAGTAATAATAATTAAACAAATAATACCATAAAAGAACCACATCCATCATAATATATTACTAACACACACACACACACAAATCCAACCTTAAAGTCCAAAGGTGGATCAAACATATAGAACAAAATATGCTAACCCAAATTTAGAACAACTAATAATGCTTTAATTAATTCAACAATAAATCTAACACAAACTTACCTAATTTTAAATTTAATTCTCGATCTGAGAAAACAATTTAAAAAAAAAAAAGAACCTATTTCATCTCCTGCAGCGCGTGATAACAGAACATCCTCTAGAGTAAGGATGAACAGGTCCTCTAGCTTTGTAACAGTTGTGTGTATAATAAGATCTTCCAGAACGTGGTGGACACGGGATTCTGTTAGCAGATAGTGCACCGTAAGATATGTAGTACTTCACTCTACTCCAGAATAAGGATCTTCTACTCAAATCACCACCGTCCATGTCTTCTTCATCGTAAAGTGACATTGTAGTTGGAAATTCTAAAGTATCAGACATGAGATTCAATGTTGTCTCTTCGATCTGTGCATCCACGCGCTTGTTGAGGCTAAGAAAAAAACATAGTAGAAATGTGAGAATGAGCTTGAGAAGAGTAGAGGAAGCCATGAGAAGAAGTGTGTGAAGTTACAATGTTTTTTTATTTTGGTTTTGTTTTGATAGACAGGAACAGAGGTAGTCACATGGTGTTAAGCGCCAAAGATGGGAAATTAATTGGTTACAGTTGTCATTCATCAATGCATGTTTTTCCTCTGTGTTATGTTTCATGATGTGATGGTGTGATGTATTGGTTACGACGTCGTTTTGAGTGAAGAGTGTTGTGAGGATTATGTGGTTGATGAATCGGACGGTTGTGATGGGAGTGGTGTAGTGATGAGGTTGCGATGGAGTGTATTGTAGAATAGCTAGAGGGTTACCCTACGAAACGGTTTTGAATAAAGACGACGCGGATGGGACTGGTAACAACGGTGGTTTTAAATGACACTAATCACGGGACTGGGATTAGGTTTAGGAGTTGTGCGCTTTGTGATTGGTGCTGTGAGTACGATCACAATAATATCAACTAGGCAGAAGGAAAAAAAAAATTAGGCATATTTTATTTTCCATTTTTTTATAATTAATTATTAATTTTATTAAAGAAAAAAAGTTGAATTTGAATTCACTTAAATCTCTATGCAAAATTATTTACTCGATTTTAGTATATAAACAAAAAAAATAACAAAACGTATTACAAATCATATTGTTTTTAGGGCATGTAGTCCAATTTGAGTCGTTGAAGGTTCTCCATTGAGACATTCATGTCGTAGAAAATAATAAATTTTGTGTTAGTGTAGATTTGACATATTTGATCATTCTCATGATCGCAACAGAAAAGTCACCTATAGGATTTTGTATAAATTGACTTAATTGTCGAACAACAAAGTTAATGTAGAAATGTAAGTCTTTGATATAGGATCATGTCTACCTAGACCTGGTGTACTATTGTAGAATTTCAGTTGCAGTGGCACATTTAGAAAATTATCATCACAATAAAATAAAGCATTTTGTATATCTTGGTATTGTTTTCATTATTATTGAAATAATTTTGATCAATAGGTTCTGGCAAGAAGTTAAAGGAATTTAAATAAGTAGCATAATCCATATTATCATCACAATAATCATTTTTAGGAAAGTATGCAAAAATATGTTCATAAACACTGGCATTCCTAGGAAAAAAAATGACATTTCCCTAGTATGCAAATCTTAAACAATGTATGCTTTTGTTCCAAACTCAAGAATAATACATTTTGTAGTTCTATGATTCAACTTAGTTCTATTTTGCAATAATATAGAAACAAAACATAAGGATCCAAAACCTTTTAAATCTTGAAAACCAGGCCATTGTTTGTACGATAATTAAAAAAGGAGATATATTGTTAGTGGAACATTAATGTAAACCGTTAATAAAACACGTTGGACAACAAAAGACCAAAAATATTTAGACCGATTAGCATGAAACAATTAGCTCATAATTACATTAAAAATGTGTATATACTTCCATTTTACAATAGAATTTTATTGTAGCGTTTCAATACAAAATGTTTGATAAATATTTTCATATTTAGCATAGAAATTAGGATTTACGAATTCACTCTCGTTATTAAATCTAACAACCTAAAGGTTCTTAAGGAATTGAGTTTGAATAATAATGAAAAAATATGCATCAATCTTTATAATTTTGGATTTGTTTTTTATAAGATAAATTCAATTATGTTTGCAGTAATAATCTGAAATACTTATGACTACGAAGAAAAGTCTCTATATAGCAATATGAATTAAATCAAATATACATTCAGAATAAGTGGTACTAGAAGTAGTACTCACTAAAAAAAAAATCAAAATTTAAAAAAAAAGGCAAAACAAGACTTCTGAAAAACTTGGGGTTAGGAAGATTATGTGTGGAGGTATGAAGTAAAACTTTAAAGAAACATCAATTTTCAAAATCAAAGCCCATATAGATTAGTATAGTGCCCTCACTTATTAGGGCACATAAGTGTAGCCCATTATTTGACCCAAAAAACAAGAGTAGCCCATTCTACTCCTTCCATGACCATTGACCAGCATTTCATTCTAACGTTGAACTCCATGGAGCAAAAAAGGGAGCAGATTTTTTCTTATACGCGCAATTTTTTACAATTGTTATTTAGTTTTTTGGAAGTAAAAAGAAGAAACAAACATCTACTGTATTAAACTTTGTTTATTTTATCATTTATGAAAAGTTTAATAACATAGCAGAATTAGTCTGAATTTTTTTCAACAAAACAGAGATGAGGTAAAAAAAGAAACAGAGAAAAGAGGCAACATTGTCGAATTATATGACTAATAGTTAAATAGATGAGGCTAGGGGGACTACATAGGAATAAGGATGAAAAAAATATCCGGGAATATATGTGGATAAGATCAGCAACAGTATCAAGCGGTAACTTAATATTTTGACTTTATATTAGTTGTTGGGTAGGGATGTGAATTTAATTGTATCTATACCTGCAAATATCTGTATCGATAGTAAATTATTAAATCTGACATGCTGTAATAGTTTTTATGAGGAAATTTGGTATATATTTTGTTTATGCGTTATTAATATTTTTTTTTTTGACAAAACAGGAGAGAAAATTTTAAATAATGCAATAATATTTTTTAAATATAACTAATTTTTTATTTATTTAAAAGATAATATTTATAGATATCTAAAGATATTTAAAAATTCGTAAAATATTCGTTAATCAAATACTCGTACAAATATGAATAAAGAACATATATCATTTTTATCAAACGATTAGTGTGT
>JBBPBP010009780.1:4089456-4103051 GCA_037974735.1 Cicer chorassanicum
AATGTTAAATTAACTTATTAATATTTTATATATTTCACGTGTATATATATTTTTCTTATGAGGAAAGTTAGAGGTTTTTTTTCTCTTTCTATTTCACATATATTTCAAATTTGAAGTAAAAAAATGTAAATTAGTTATAAGAAAAAAACAAAATGATGAGATAATAATAAGTACATGATATTTAGAGAAAAATATGTTAAAAAAGTTTGATGTCAGATTAGAAGTATGAGATAACTCTAAGTAACCAAATGTTTTTGTGAAAAATAATGAGTCCGGAGTATCCTGCATTTATTTATTAAAAATTGTACAAAATTGGGTGATTGATCAGTTGAATGATCACTAAATTATCTTTTGTTTGGTTGATCCTTTGTTTGATGAGTTGGAAAGATGATATGTAAGCTAATTTGCAATTATGACAATGATTTTTTAATTTTCCATCATCCGCTTACACTAAAAAAGAATTCTATTTTCTCTGCACTCCGGATTTTTAGATCACTTTAGAGAGATTTTAGTGTAGAAGGTTGAATTATGAATTAAAACTGCATAGAATAAAAGAAAACCATAAAGGATAACAACTAAGATATATAAAAGGTTATTTGATTGATTGTACGTGTTAAATATAATATTTACAATGAATATCAATTCTTAAAATAACTAAAAAACCTACACCAAAACATTTATTACGTACTTAACCCACGATTTAAAATATTTTTATTATTTAAATTGTTAACTTTTACATCAACCAATACGTCCTTTATAATCCTATTTTTAAAAGAAACATACATTTATGTTCGTTCTACACTTAGTAGACTACCGATTTGTCTCAGTTATCCCCATTTCTCTCTATAACCACATGTAGAAAAGTGGTTTTATATGTACTTCAACTCGATCAACTTTTTATTATAGTCTTTTGGGATAATTTTAAGCATCACTATGAACCTAATAAAATATAATATTGAACTTGAAGTTCATTTAAACTTAATAGTTGAAAGGCGCGCCAACTACAATTGATTTAGTCATCAATCGATTTTGTATCAATTGATATGCCATCATCCGATTCTACATCAATCAATAATCAAATATTTTCACTTAAGCATAGTAACTATAATAGCCAATACATAATCCGACCAATGTTTTTTGTGCGTAGACAACCGCTTCTTGTTTAATTAACTAAAAATATATATAAAACCATAGTTGCAAGTAATATAAATGTGTTACCAAAGAATACAGGCAAGGGACCACTTTTTTCACCAATATAATATATAATATATAAATTCAATTGTACATCTTATCCTATTATCTGGTATGTTTTCATACAACAACAACGTTTGAACACGCCAAATTTGTTTGTTAATATTTATTTAATATCTCATTTTTTTTCAATTTCTCTTTTCCCATCTTACCGTGCATTGTTATTCATTCTGGAATTACTTTTAAGCAAAAAAATAGTTTGTACATTACAAATGGTGGAAAACACTCTCTTCCAACGACTCTTCGACAGGAGTTAATCACTCTGAAACACATTTAGATATACAAGTGCTTCAAATATGTTTCCGAATTGTTCTTAAAACAAAATCTAAATAAAATTGAACAATTTTTAGTCTGTTCATTAATTATAATATTTTAAAATATATTTTATTTAATCTAGTTTTTATGAACAATTTTTTTCTTATAAATTAGATAAATATTAATAAGTGCAGTAGGAACATACATTAAATGGAATAAAACAAACAAAAAGAACACATGTTAACAAATCAAATAGAAAAGTAATTTTTGAAAGTTGTGATTTAATTCCTTAAAATTTTAAACAAGGTTTTTTTAAACAAACAATTTCCAATTTTGGACTCCTAAAAAAGAATTGTGTTATTTAATCACAAATTTGTTCACAATCCACCTTGAAATGTGTTACTAGTGTAGTGATACGATAAGAAGAGAATGTAATGAAACTAAGGTAGAAACTTTCACAATTTCACACTTACCCTTTGTATCTGCAAAGCATATAGTGTATTAATTACATATTTGGGACCACACCACACTTTTAACATCTGCCTGTGATGTATCTTTCACCGGTGACTGAGGTGAGGAAAGCTTTCAATGAATTTATTTGCTACTAATCTTCTGACAACTGTCATGTGACTGTGGGCCTAACTATTTCTGTGAGTCTGTATTTATTATTATTATCTTATTATAAAGTAGTAAAATATGATTTATTGAATGAAAAAAGCAAACAACTTTGAGTAAATAAGATTCGCATAAAACACTATCCCATTCATGCACTACCATCTAATCCTTACTGCTGTGGTCCCTTCTCATATTCATCTAAATGCTTCCCACCTTTGACCTTCTAAATCAACCGTTCTTATTACTAATGACCCCACACATCAATATTATAGAACTTCAATTCTTTACAGTGGTGGAAATTGTTGATACTGCACCATGCAAGTGCAGTAGTAGAGATCAAGTTGCTATAAAAAGACCATTCAGTTCTCTGCTAAAATTGCTGCTTTTGTTGTTAGTAAGTTACATAGATCATATCAACCTGCACTTTCTGTACTCTCTCCAACACTATTTTATTCTTTCACACTTTTCTCATCTTCCCCATTTTCTCCATTCCTCTTTGTCTCTCAAATTGTATCATAGGACAGTGTGAAAGTTCCATTCATGGATAATAATGAGGATATATTGAAAACCTTAGAAACTAGTGATGAAAGCAGCATGAATAACATGATGACAATGATGATGCAAATGGAAAAGTTTCCTGAATCAACATATCAACCTTTTTATAACACCAACAGCAACAATAACAATCTGAATCTCAATCTCACAAACACAGAAAATGAATTCTGTTTGATGAATCCACCACTCTCTTCTTATACTCTTCAACCAAACAATGCTTCATCATTTTCATACCCTTCATTAGAGAAAAAGAGTTCATCAATGACAGCAATGAGAGAAATGATATTCCGAATGGCGGTTATGCAACCTATTCACATAGACCCAGAAACCATTAAACCACCAAAGAGAAAAAACGTGAAGATTTCAAAAGATCCACAGAGTGTAGCTGCAAGACACAGAAGAGAAAGAATAAGTGAGAAAATAAGGATCTTGCAGAGATTAGTTCCTGGTGGAACAAAAATGGATACAGCTTCTATGTTAGATGAAGCAATACATTATGTGAAGTTCTTGAAGAAACAAGTGCAGAGTCTTGAACAAGCTGGGGGGGTTACTAGACCTAATTTGAATAATGTTGTTGCTAATTTCCCTTCAGGAATGTTTTCTAATTATGCTAATTTTAATTATTCTTCTTTCATTAGAGGTTGTTCATCACCTTGTCAAATGGTGGGTCCTACTTCTAAACATATGCTTAGTTGATCACAAGATATTGTCAGGAATAATAATTGAGATTAATTTGGTTCATGTCTGAATTATTCAAATCAAAATTAGCTTGATTCCATGTCCATTATATTGATGCATTAATGTTGAATGTGTTACATTATGGAAATGTAATTTGTAAAACAGTGTCATGTTATTGCATTAATTCAATAAGCTAATCAGTTTTTCTACAATTTTTCTATACTTTATTTTATTGTATTTTTGTTTTGTATATATAAAGAGTCTGAAATCTGCAGTACACCCCTGTTTTACTGAGAAAAATGTCAGAAAATAAAATAAATGTCCAAACTAAAAGGGGTAAGTTTTTCAGTTTTTGGCAATTTGTTTATCATTGGGGAAATCACATGCAAATGCAGTACTTATTTCAACCCTGCTACTGCAGAGGTAGCAGTTCCAATGCATGCATATTTTAGTCAACAATGCACCCAAAAGCAGGGTCAATATTAATTATATTTTTTTGACTAGATCTTCTTCACTATTTGAAGCAGCCCTTAATTTCCATTATAGGACATATACCATAAAAGGGTGAAGGCCAAAAATAAACTACAAAAGTATACTTTTATTATCTTAAAATGAACTTCTCATTTATTTTTATTTTTTTTGTCTTAAATTATTTATTATTTTACAGTATTAATTATTGTTTTTATAAATATATTTTATTTATAAATAAAAAATTCATTTATTATAATTAATAAATGTATTTGAGTAAATAAAATTTATTTTATTATTAAAATTAATATAACTAATTAATTTTTAAATAACATAAATCAGAGACTTACTCTCTCTAATCTCAAATATTAGAGAAAGTATGGTGAACAAAATGAGTGTATAAACAATCATTTCACCTTAGGAGTATTTTAGATTATCCAACATATTTTGCATGCATATTAAATTCTCTTCAAATACCACCCACTCTTACGATCCACCGCATTTGGAAAAAAACAAAAAACAAACTTGTTAAGATCTACCAAATTTGAAAGAAAAAATATATTCTCAAGATCCAACAATCAAACCTTATTTTGATTATGTTACCTACACTTCTCCCAATCAAATTATTGTGTTCACCACTTTGTAACATTCAAGCTACAAGTACCACCTGGAGGTCCACGCCCAAATTAATAGTCATGTGGTTGAGCTAGAAGCAATCTTTCTTATAAAACAACCCATAGATCATCACTTATAAAATTATGGAAAAATATGAACCACTCAAATTATTCGGTACGTATTGGTACGAATATACTATGCAAGTTCCTCCACTTAAATTGTGATTTGGTTATAATGCAACAGGATAGTCAATTAGTGGTACATTTAGACCTATGTTTACCAAAAAAACAAAATAGTGGCACCTTTAGGCATGAGTTTTTTTTGTTCTTTTTTAATTATCAATATTAATATGTTTGTATTGTTAGTATTATATTAAAGATTATGATTGAACTCTATAAACTTGTTTATTATCATTTTAATTCTTCTACCTCGACCATTAATCTTATATATACATTAGCGTTGATGGTCAAAATAAAAACATATATTGACCAGTGATATGTATCATGATTCATTTGGTTTTCAGTGAATCGGTAAATTGGTCTTTGAAATTGTAAGCATCAGTCAAATTAGTCTATGAATTTTTTAAATTCACAAATATATTATTGAAATTATAAAATATATCAATCAAAATAATCATTCCATAAACCTTTGTCGTTAAATATTTTGATGTGATACAATAACTGAATATATGGCTCATCAACGTTGACATCACATCAACGTCATCTTCTCGGGAATAAATTTGCGAATGAAATTTTATCTTCTCAAAGACAAATTTGTACGAGTAATTGTAATTATGCACGAACTAATTATTGACAAATTAGTCCATTAAATTATATTTAAATTTCATAGCAAATTAGTTATGTTAATGTTATGACATTGATATGAAATCAACGCAAAGGGATCATATATTCGATTAATATGTCACATTATAGTATATAACAATAGAAGTTTAAATATATATATTATTTTGATTAATATTTTACAAATTATGGAATATATAATTTGTCAATTTATAAAATTCAAGGACTAATTTGACAGATACTTAAACAATTTGCATATTCACTCGTTTGATTTTTATATATTATTGGAAAAATAAAGGCGTTGATTGCTGATGGTTATGGGTTTTCACGGGTACCGTTAAATTCACAAATTCAGTAACCAAAATCAATCTAACCCGCACTTTGACCCAACTCTTTTAAATTTGGGTCTAACACGTATCAGCCCATTAAAACTCAATTATGTTCGGTTTGGGTACCAGAATTAACATTATGAACCTGCAACTCCAACCCATTGACGTGGTATGTATATTTTTATTTATTATTTTAATATTGATGTATAGCTAAAATTTAATTATTACTATATTTGAGAATTTGTTGTTAATTTAATTAATACAAGTGTTTTGTTGTGTTTGTGGATGTATTTTAAGTATTGATAATATGTTGCGATACAATTTTATTATTATTTAAATGTTCAAGTATTTAAATTTAATTACATTTTTTAAAATAAAAAAATTATTTATTACCTGCGAACTGAACCCAACTCATTCATAATCGGGTTGATTTGATTTAAATTTGATAGAAAAATCATAAATGAAGAGTTCAACCCAACTCAAATAAAATAGATCGATTCAAATATTAAATTTAGTCACAAACAATACAACCCAACCTGTATTAAATATTAAATTTAGTCACAAACAATAGAACTCAACCTGTATACACCCATACCGAAAGTTGAAGAAGTAGAGTGCCTCCCATGGCAAGGTCAAATAACTTTGTTGTCCATGTCTCGTGGATCATTCTTCATAAATGTTCCATTTTTTTCTTACACTGTGATAGAAAAAATCTAAGAGTGTTTATTAATACTACAATAAATAAATAAATTAAAAGAAGCAAGGGGAGATGAATATGGAAATAATTATAGCGAATTCGGCCATGTGAAATAGGGGTCCCAATATAGCCAATCAGATTGGATTTTAAATTATTATTTTAGTTATAAAATAAAATAAAAAGAATCAAATCAAGAGGAACTCTGCAATCTGCATATGCGTTATCTATCTTCACTTTTCAACCTTCTTGATATGGTGCATTGTATCCTCCTCCTCTGACACATTAATTCCTTCTATCATATTCCTATCTTTCCATTTCATTTGCATTTATTGTGGTACATTATGTATTTTTTTTCAAATTTTAAGAATATTACAGTACACTTACAAGAATATTACAATACACAAAAGAAATTAAAAAATTAAATTATTTTCAATATAAAATACATACAAAATCCTTAATTTTGGTCCATGTAATCTTCAATCTGTGTAATGGATGAAACGGTATAAAAGTGAATGTAATGCCACATTTTTACATTTAGTTTTGAAAAGTAGAGTGATAAATTGTCACTTGTCATTAAAGGCCACCCTTGTTTTTCAAGCTAGTATTGCAAAGTCTATGTTTGGTATTATGGCTAAGTTATTAGAATCACAATAAATTACTGTGATTTTACAAAAGTTATAATAAATAATTTTTGAAAATTTTGACGACTCACCGTGATTATGACAATTCTACCGTAATACTAAATATATACTACAATCAGTCAAGTTTTTGTAACCAATACAACCCATCAAGTTTTTGTAACCAATACAACCCATCAAGTTTTTGCATGGCTAATCAATTCCAAAGAGAACTAATTGATACTTTTGGATTGAATACCACCATTATTCAACTAAAAGAAGTTTATCATTTTTTTTTTAAGAATTGATTTTTCTCTAAACTCTATCATCTTTCCTCAAATATTGCGAGAATGTTCTTCATTGCTAATGTCTCGTCTTATTATCTCTAAAAAATAAAAAACAATCATCTACAAAAAGAATGCGAGAAATAATTGGAGCATTTCGACAAATCTTGATGTCATGGATATATATCTCCTCCCCTTTTCAATCTGCTTGATAAGAGTTGAAAGACATTCGACACAAATGATAAACATATAATGAGATATCTCCTTGACACAACCCTTTCATAGGGTCGACCGCATCATCGTTAACAAACACACAGTAGTTTATGATCCCAACATAAATTTTAATTACTCGACTAATCCATTTTTTGAGAGAATATCATAGTGGAAAACAAAATACGCACCAGTCCCACCACGTTCCTTACCTAAAAAGGAGATATAGCTTAGAGAAAGGAGAGACAATGTTGAACTTGAACTTAGTATAAATGTACAAAATCAACTTGGTTATCTTGAAATTTAAATTTTTATTGAACGAATGTGCAATAAAGATGGAAATCTAAATCACTTTGTTGGATCTAAAGTTTATGTTTAGACAAAAGTATGGCTACTTTTTTAATCATATTTTTGGTAGATACTTAACAAATCCTATATTACTATTGGATTTAATATATTTTGTTCATTTAATATGTTTTGTGTATTCTATTTAGCCTAATTAGTTAGCTTTTAGTAATTAGTCTTCCTTTTTTCAGCTCAAGTTATTTATAATGGTTATCCACTAGTTGAACCCCCTTGGTGTATATATAGTTCTAATTCTCCATTGTTAAATTCCCTAATGGCTCTTTAACTATTGCTAATTATACTGGTGAGGTTTGATTTCTGAAAGTTTTATGCTCCATGATGTTCTTTACATATTACATTTCCATATCAATTTAATGTCAACTAAAAAACTTACCAATTCCATGAAATGTATACTGGTTTCTTATAACTATTAACTATTGTGTTATTCAGGATATCTTCACTCATCCACGATGATTGGGCATGCTAGTGTTAGAAATTAGAAACAATCTCTATGTCTTGGAATAATTGCAGCATACTTCTATAGCTTCACATTATAATAATGTTTCCCGATTTTTTTTCTTTCGATTTTTTCCTGAGATTAAAAAGATTTAGAAAAATTTCCAATAATTATTTTTTCAAAATATTGACCAAAAAAAAAAATTCAAAAATTTTTCAAAAATGCTTTTCCATTTATCTCGAAAAGATTTTCAAAAAAAAATTATCATTGACAAAACAATGGATCATGACCCTTATACAAACCCACAAAAATAATAAAATAATATATTGGAGAAAAAAAAATTGTTTATCTATCTTTCCTGTTTGCTCATCCATTGTTAAATATATTGTTAGAAGCTAATCTAGTAATATATTTTACTCCATTTTACACTTTAAAAAAAAATAGATCTAATAAAAACCAAAAGAATGAACAAACATAGGAAGCTACATGAGCGATCACATAAAAACTGTTACGGGTATAATGTGGCTACTCGCTTTTCCTCTACTAGACTCATATATAGTCTGACAAGAGAAAATAAAGATAAAAATTATCCTCTATACTTTATATTTATACTTACTCCACATTATATATAAAGTATCTAATTTTTTTTTCCAAAAAAATAAAAAAAATTTGATCCACCAAATTTAACTTGAGTACTGAATAATTAACTTAAAAGTTTTTCAGAACACATACATTTTAAAAAATTTATATTATATATATCAAAAATTTATTTTCAAGTTTTTCAAAATACAAAAAATTTCTAAAACACAAATGTGTTTTAGAAAATTCAAACTTTGTGTGACAAATTTTTTAAATTTTCCAAAATACATTTGTAATTTGAAAAACTTGAAAAAATGATATTCGAAACACAATTGTATGTATTTTTAAAAATTCAGAATTTGTGTTGTAAATTTTGTTTTAAAATTTTCCAAAATACAAATGTATTTTAGAAAAAAATTTCAAAATACAGACTTTTCTAGAACACACAAACTGTGTTCCAAAAAACTTAAAAGAAATCTTTTGAAACTAAAAAGTTTTCTGTAATATATACCATAAAATATATCGTTTGAATTTTTGTTATAAATTAAATTAATTTTTTATTAATATATAAAAGTAAGAGTATAAAAGTGAGATGTTGGGTAAAATTTTCAATAAAGATTCTCCAAAAATAAAGAGGCCCAAAGAGTTGAACTTGGACTGATTAGGTTATAAAACAAATGGGCTTGCTGACCAAGAAAAACAAATGTGTAGAATACAAATTCAAAATCCACAAAAATTCAACACAACAAATAAACATATTAATAGAAAAAACAATTACAGTACAAAAGTATAACAAAATTAAAATAAATAAATACAACGCGGTAATATAAATAATAACAACAATAGTAATAATTTTATACAATTAATTATGTTAGATTTGACTCTAAAAAATCCTCAATAGAGTCGTTAGTTGTCGTGGCTGGATCGTATGTGAAAAAGGAGTTCCACCAATTTTAATCTATTTAAGAAAAATTTGATAAAATCTAACAATATTGATCTCGAGCCAAAAACATGAATTCGTGAGTCGATTATGAATAAGGAAGATATTCGTATTCTACATCGTCTCACGAAAGTAGCTCAGTTGATGAGCTAAGAGACGTTGAAGGAGTAATAAGTATACACTATCAGATTCAGATTCGATCCCATAAACTAACATAATCTAATTTACTAACATTTGTCTATAAAAAATGGTAATTCATAATTAATTGATCGTTGATAAATTAGTCGATTAATAAATTGGAATTGTATAGAATATTTTTGATTAGTGTGACAATTTTGAGAGTATCCTGTATTCCTTTTTATTTTTTATTAGAAATGCATTTACTTTACATGTTAGTAAGACTGACAAACATGTAAATGTCTAAGATGAAATTTAAAATGGGGCATTTAAAAGATCAACTGAGATAGGGTTGTGGCAAAGAGGTGTTATTAGAGTCATTCACCAACAAAATTGTGTAAAGTGCTTTGAGGAAGTGAAAACTCATAGAAATGTGTTTTTTTCTTGTCCCTTGCCAGTAGAGGTCTGGAAGTTTATTCTTAATTGGTTGAATTGGTTTCCTGTCATGTGGACTTTGGATGTGGCGAAATTTCTTGCTTTTAATTATTTGATAAAAGGTAAAACATGCGAAAGAAATTGTCTCATTTAGTATTTGATTGATGACGAATGGAAAATGTGAAGTATATAGTTGATAATATTAAAAAAAAAAACTAAATATCACTAGTAGTTTTTTAACTTTATTTCAGTTAACGATTAAGTTCTTTATTTATTTTTTCGATGTAGTCCTTTATGTTTTTAAATAGTTTCAGTGTTATCATTTAAGTGGGGTTCTGTTAAGAAAAAATTAAAAAAATCCTTCATCCGTTTTCAAAAAAAGTTACCCTTTATATTTTGGAAATATTTCAGAAAAATGTTCAAAGTTTGTTCCAAGATTTGGTAGTATGATTGATTAGTTAAAACTGAAACTATGAGTATTTATACTCCATAAACATCATTTCAGATCAGTGACAATCGTTCATAGAGGTTTGATGAACATATGCAATGATCTAGAGGAGATATTTTTTAACTTTTTTTTAACGAAACCCCACTTAAAAGGGTAACGCTGAAATTATTTAAAAACATAAATGACCAAATCGAAAGAAAAAATAAAATAAAAGACTAAATCATTAACCAAAATTAAATTAAAGGACTACGGGTGGTATTTAACCTTTTAAAAAATTGTCATGATCTTAGTAGTTGGTTCATTTATAGGGAAAGTAGAAAAAATGTATTTCTAGATTGATGTAATAGTTCATTATCTTGTCTTCACATTGTAAAAAATTGTTGTTGTAATGAGTTTTGATTATCTCTTATACTTATTTTAATATATTTACTTATAAAAAAATAGGCATTTTAATGGTTATATATAATATGCACAATAGCTCATGTGGTCTCTTAATTTGATTTTAGATAACACTTCAGTCTTTTATCTTTTTTTTTTCTTTTTCCGATTTGGTCATTCATTTAATTTTACTACAAAAATTCAAAAATATAAAAAATAAAAATATGAGTTATAAATTTGATAAAATTTGCTTTATATTGAAGATGATAATTAATTTTATGAGTTTTGTTTGAAAATTTTGATGAATTTTTGTAAAAAAAAGGATAACATTGTTAACATTTTAAAACATAAAAGATCAAATTGTTTACTTAAAATTAAATAAAGGACTAAATATGAAAGAAAAAAAAAAGATAAATAAATGAAGTGATATCTGAAATTAAGTTAAGGGACCACAGGTACAATCATACCTATATAATAGTAATTTAGTAAAACTATTTAAAAAGTTATTAAAAATTGGTTTTTAGACATTTTAGAATATAAAACTATTTATTAAATTAATGTAATCGATTTAGTGTGATACTTCTTTTTTAATTGATTATAAAGTCAATGAATTTAATATTTGTTAAGATAATATTTATTTTAAACAAACCTTTTTTTTTAATAAGCCAAATAAATATATTAAAATAATTATCTAAAACACAAGGTGTACCAATATTAACAAAGTAAGATATAAAGTTTCAAGCAAAAGTTACACATAATAACATTTAAAATCAACTAAAAGAGCTAGGAAGATTCATGCTTAAACAAGCTGACGAATTGCTCATTCGTTGACTAAAATCATAGACAAAACTCTTAACTTTAACTTTAATCTAAGACTATAATAGCATTTAACATTCTACAATTTGAATCATAATACTCTTCTATAACATTTTATTAATTTAACTTTTAAAAATAGTAGAATATTTAAGTAAAATTTTATCTTTTTGGAGTCTAAGAAAATTGTCTTGGTCGCCTTATCTTTGGAACGATGGTATATATTATTGAGTGTTAAATCATTTAATATCAATATTATTTTAGGAAGAAAAAAAAAATAAAACTAACACATTAAATATGATTTATGTTTTTTTTTTTCCTTTTTATATTAATATAAATAAGCAATTATATATGTATTGATAAGAAATGAATGAACCAATTCAATTCATATCATATGAAAAAGAAAATTTGGCAGCATGTTTTTTTGTAGTTGGGGTAGGATGAGCTAGGTGTTCGTCATTTTTTTCATGATGAGAAAATTGATGAAAGGGTGTAAGGATAAAAAGACCAAAAATTTGATTTGGCTTGCAATAAGGTGCTTATGGTTGATGAGAAATAGTGCTATGTTCAACAAAGATGTCAATGATGCTCAAAAGATTTTGAATGGCATCAACGCTATTTGTTACACTTTGTTTTGCTGTAAAATTTTGTAAACAATCATAGCTTATCCTTTTCAAATTGGTGTTTGTAATCTGCTTGCATGTATGCAATGTGATTGATTAGAATATGCAATGTGATTGATTAGAATTTTGTAAACAATTATCAGCACACTCTTTAACATGCATTTGAACATATTATTTTTTATTGGTTAGAATTTATATCGTCTTGTCAAATTGTGTGGATTTTATATAAGTTTGATGAGATTCATATGAATTTTAATCAATATAAGAAAGTAGGTTGGAAATTGGGTGTTGTTACCATTATTTTATAAAAATACTAGTAAATTCTTAAAGGAATATGTTAATAACTAAATATAGATCGAAAAGTTAGTTTCGATTAATTATGAATTTGATTAATGATTTTGACGTAGTCAGTATTCGAAATCGAGAAATATAGATATTATAAACACTTTAATTTTGTTTCATTTGTAAGTAATTTACCATTTTAGGTTATTAAGTTAGATGTTACAAATTCGTTATTTTCGGAATTAAATTGACATATATTCTTTTTTTTTTTGTATGTAAACGGGATGATAATTATTATCCGAAATTCACACATAACTGTAAGGTTTTTAAGTTCCAACTAAAGACAAAATGTTATCTAACAATATGAGTATTTGTCAGTTAAGATAAAACTTAATGACATGGTTGTCTTAATGTTTTTGGAGGGTCTATTCGAATCTAAAAAATTGGACTCTTAATAAAAGAAATGTAATTTTAATAATTATAAATTATTTAAAAATATTATATATTTTTTCGAATGAAACACAAAAAATTTAAACTACTTTATTTAAATTCAAAAAAATAAGTAAATTGTAAAAAAAATCAAAATGTAATTTGATGTTAATACTAATCTTTTAGCTATTTAAAAAGAGTTTTTATACTAATAGTTTTTGAAGGAAATTCATAATTTTCAAAGATACTATTAAATAATTACATTTTAAAAGAAAATAATTATGTTTTGTTAATCACATTTCATAACTTTCAAAGATACTATCAAACACCATATGAAAAGAAAAATCAAATAACAACATTCTTAATTTTTTTTTT
>JBBPBP010009780.1:4109284-4144555 GCA_037974735.1 Cicer chorassanicum
ATATGATGATTTAGAATGATTAATACTAATTAAAATCGCAGTAAAATTCTCTAAAAACTAACTTTAAACTTAATAATTTTTTTCATTTTTGTAATTTAATTAATGACATATGAATAGGAGGTTCAATTCCATGAATTGATAAAAATAGAGATTAAAATTAAAACTAAACTAATTTAAATTATGTCGAGAGGAATTTTGCTCATCACCTTTCTCCAATTCCCTAAAAAATGAACTAACTAACTAAAGTTTAAAATAACTACTCACCTTCCTTTCATTCTCCTCCAACTAAACTAACACTTAAATTTAACAAATTTTGTCTCTTTAGTAGTGTTTAAATAAATTAATAATCTATTTATCACAAAATATAAATAAATAAAAATTAAAAAATTGATGTATTTACTTTAAAATTTAAATCAAATATATCACTTTTTTAATAAACTTTTGTTTATAATTTGAAACGGTCATAGTACTAGGTCAAGACTTTTCAAAGTTAACTCTATTCGACTATAAAGTCAAAGTTAATAGGGTCATTTAAAATAATGTTTTAGACCTATCTGCTAAAGGTATCTATTTAAATATATATAAATAATACCACTATAATATTATTTGTTGCTATAAATTATTGTTATAATGTCAATTTTTAATGTTAAATTATATGCACACATATTTACCTTTTAAAAAAATTAATTTTAATTTTTTTTATCTAGCTAACAATTGATTTAAGGATAAATTTCTGGTCCTCTTAAAGGTATGATTGTATATTAATCAAAAACAGGCTTCTAGATATATTGGAATGTTAACATCATTTGTAATAAAAAAAGTGTTTAAATCGTAAAACATAACTTAATTAATAAATGCTGATATTGTTAAGTTAAATATTAAGTATTGAGTTCGAATCCAAAACCTTACATTCTTATAATTGTGTGCAAATTTATTTACCATCCTATTTACAGAAGAAAACAAAAAGGTGTTTAATATGCATTCTGATCAACAGACTCTTGATAGATCTAACTGATTATGGATAAGTATGATCGATAATATCTCTATTTCTTTAGATGCTTAGGTTTTATATAGACTCAAATACAACTTCTACTTTAGCGCTCATCCCAGTGGACCTTTAACTTCTTAGTCTGAGTCTAAATATTTATAAGGGTCCAATAAGGAATTTGATTATCATTTATCCATCTAAAAAGATTTCGTCTTTTATGCTCACTGATTAAATATTATTAATTATTATAAACAAAAACAGGTCATTTGGTGATCCCCGATCCTAAATCAGAAAAATACTTGTCTTGCATTGGAAATTTGGACCCACGAGTGAAAATAATCGACATTCTCCAGCGTGAAGACAACAAATATTATGTTTCTTTAGCTATGATGGCTTCAAAAGCATGTTATGAGAATGCAGCTTTCCTTAAGAATACTATCACACATGACTGGAAGGTACACAAATGATCTTCTTTATTTATTTATTTATTTATCAGTTCTATTGGATCATTTTCATCTTCTCAATTCATTTAATTTCTTTTTGACGCATCCCTATTTTTTTTTTCCTGTTCTTACAGATGGAATATGTAGCATTTTTTGACTGCCAGAATGGTAAGAACTAAAAAGCAAACCAACTCTATCTAATATCTATACACTATCCTTGTCTAGAATATAAGAAATAAATTGTTGATCTAATAATATAAGTAAATATTAATTAATTAATTACACTTCGATACAATGTTTAAATACACATTTAGTCCTATGTTTTACAACTTTTGAAATTATGTTGGTCTCCTCATTTTTCATGATGTATAATAATCGTAAATGACGTGACATAATGTATCACATGTGAATTGAATAAAATTAAATCCATGTTATTATTATTTTTAATTAAATTATTTAATATATTATAGTATCTTCTCCATTGTTTTGTTGTTGTTTTCTTTATCATATATCTTGGAATCATGGTTTTGCCACATCATAAAAAATAAAAAAAATAAAAGAACCAACAAAATTCAAAAAGTTGTAACATGGGGATCAAAATTTTTGTTCTAGAAAATGAAACACTAAAATTAATTTTAAATGAAATAAGAAAATCAAAAGTACATTTAAACCAAAATATAATTATCAAAATAACCTTTATTTAACTAAATTTTATTTTTTAATAACCTTTTTATTTTTATGAAACTAGTTCTTAATGACGGTTTAGAAAATTAATTTTTTTTATTATATTAAACAAATTAGAAATGAGATTAATTGATATTCTAAATTAACATTATATTTAATTTTATTTGAGATTAGTTAGAGTGACCTAGTGACTATACTTGTTATTTGTATTCATAACTTCGTGCTTAATTAAATCCTTTTTGGAGTAACGGATTTGAGTTTATCTATTAATATAAATATAACTAAGACTATTTGAGACAATTTATAAAAATAACTTATAACATATTTATAAGCCGTTTTCAATCAATAAAAATAGCTTTTAATTTATATGAAAGTAATTTGTTAAAAAAATACGAAAAACAATTTGACTTTAAATTATAGAAATAACTTAATACATAAACATATATATACGTTAAGCTAGCGTTTATGCTATAAACACTTAAATAAATTATATAAACACTTAAATAAATTATTTATCCAAAGAAGATATTTTTCTAAGAAGAATTAACTATATATCTATACGATGATGAATTAAAATTTGCATGTATGAATATTGGCAGAATATCAAGGAAAGGCCACAACACAAGTATTGATATTTTTGGACAAATATAAGGATCGTGACACATATGTGGTGGCTTTCAGAGGAACAGAACCCTTTGATGCGGATGCATGGTGCACTGATCTTGACATCTCTTGGTATGGTATTCCCGGTGTCGGAAGAGTGCACGGCGGCTTCATGAAAGCGTTAGGGTTACAAAAAAATTTGGGATGGCCTAAGGAGATTCAAAGAGATGAAAAACTTCCACCACTAGCTTATTATGTTGTTAGGGACATACTAAGAAAAGGTTTGAGTGAAAATCCTAATGCAAAGTTTATACTAACGGGACATAGTTTGGGTGGAGCATTAGCAATATTATTTCCAACTATAATGTTTTTACATGATGAGAAATTGTTGATTGAGAGGTTGGAAGGAATTTACACGTTTGGACAACCAAGAGTTGGAGATGATAGATATGCACAATATATGAGACAAAAAATGAAGGAAAATTGTGTAAGGTATTGTAGGTTTGTTTATTGCAATGACATTGTTCCAAGGTTGCCGTACGATGATAAGGATATGTTGTTCAAGCACTTTGGGATTTGCCTTTTCTTTAATAGGCGATATGAACTCAAGGTACATTTTTTTTTTTTATATTTCCTTCCATAGTTATTGCTAAAATTTATAGTAAGTGAAATTCTTTCTCCTCTCTCTAATTATCATTACATTTGTACATAGATTGTTGAAGAAGAACCCAACAAGAACTATTTTTCGCTCTGGTGTGTGATACCGATGATACTTAACGCTCTTTTAGAAATCATAAGGAGTTTTACTATTGCGTACCAAAATGGACCTCATTATAGAGAAGGATGGTTTCTTTTCTTTTTTAGGATGGTTGGTTTACTCATTCCTGGTTTACCTGCTCACGGCCCCCAAGATTATATTAATTCAACTCTTCTTGGATCAATTGAAAGGCATTTCAAAGAAGATTAATTATGTATCAATCTTGTATCAACAAAAAAGAAGAACGATGTATCAATTAATAAGCATTATTTAATACTAAACTTATATTTATTAGAGCATGCTAATTTGGTGCATCGACTTGAAATAAGGATGCAAATGCAAAGTTGTTTATTTTAGAACCATGTCTCTTTGTAGCATGTAAGAATTAAGAAACAATCCTTATAGCTAAATTTGTGTTTGTGTTGAAATAAATTGTGGAACTTAATTATATGGGAGCCCTCTTAAAAATTATATTGTTGATTTCTTGTCAAATAGTTCTATACTTATTGAGTAGAACAAAAAATGAGATTAAAAGTTGTTGGAGGACAAAGGTGTTGCAAAACAAGTTAAACATATATGCTTCTTGTAACAACAACTAACTAATAACTCGTGATCACTTCATCATATTTTTCGACATCGTGAAAACATTGCAACTGAATATATTATACCATTACCATAACATTTAAAATTAATTGATATTTTTTTAAATTAGTAATTAATTTGTTAGAGGAAGGAGTTGAAACCACTATATTCTTAAGACTCTCAACTCTCTAAACCACCTTATACTCCCACATAAAATTAATTAAATAAGCTAATGATAGATCATAAGTTGATATAGCAGAGGAGTCGATGAAAAATCAATTGATAGTGTAGTAGTCAAATGTTACTTGATGGAAGTTTGAGTCAAGAATTGAATTGTCATACTAAGAACATACATATATAGTTTAATCTTTATTAATAAATTTGACCTTAATTAATTACAACTAATTTTTTACCACAATTACTATTAATTAATAACATTTATCTATCCATAAAAATTTAAGAGTTTCACAATTTGTATTTGGATTAATACAATAAGTGTATAGGTTTATTACTTTGTCCGTAAAAGGAATGTTTCAGCTAATTAAGCAGTTAAAAAAAACCGGTCCTGGGTTCAAGTAGACCGAATTTGTATTTTCCAAATGCTTATTATTAGAGATGGTTGGAAAATGAAAATGAAACACAGCAGGCTGAGACGGTGCGGAACGAGCGAGCGATAGAGGGAACGAGGGAGATAGAGAGAGCGAGATCTTCAATTTAGGGTTTTGAATTTCATTTACATCAAGGTCAGTGAGAGCCTAATTCACCAAATTCTTTCAATTTTTTCGTAATTCGTTTTTTTTTCTATTGCTGTAGAAATCCAATCCCAAAAGCAGATTTTCATTTGGTAAATTGGTATATCATGATGATGATGATGAAGATTTTTGTGTGTGAGAAAGAAGTGTGCTTGTTATGTGCAGGGAGAAAGTGTGAGATTTTTAGAGAGAGAGGTGTGAGAACGCTGAGTGCTCTGCTGAGAGATTCCATTACCCCAACACGACGAGGTGGATAGAACTTTTTGTTTTTTCTTTCTGGTTTTGTTTTTGGTTGTGATTTTTCCCCTCAGAGTGGTGCATAGGGATTTTTCCCTTTACAGCTTTTCAATCTCTTCCGTTAAGCTTTGTTCAAGTTTCAAATGGAACAGCGAAAGCTTGTGGTTAGTCATTCACATTCAATTTGTTTATCTTTGTTCATTTGTTCGTATTTTTACTTTTTAATTGCAATAATCAAAATTTTGACATTGTTTGTTTTGGTTTTTCTTGATTGGTTTATTCCTTTAATGAATTGTGTTCACAAAATTGCACATTAGGTTTTGGGTATTCCTTGGGATGTTGATACCGATGGATTGAAAGAATACATGAGCAAATATGGTGAACTAGAAGATTGCATTGTCATGAAGGTTAGCTCTTCCCATTTTTCTGTTTTTCTATTTAATGTTCAATTCATGAATGATTGTCTACCTTATCAATAACAAATGTACTCCCTCCGTCTCAAAATATAAGCAAAAAAGTTGATGTATTTAGTCCAATATACATCAAAGTTGATGTATATTGGACTAAATACATCAACTTTTTTGCTTATATTTTTGGACGAAGGGAGTATGTATGTATGTATGTATAAACAAGGGTGTGTACCCATTATTCAATTTCTAACTTATTTAAATGGTAAATGCTGAATAGTAAAAAATAAACAAAATTTCGGGAAAAAGTGACAGCCATTATGATTAGTCAACTTTTACATTTATCTTACCATGTTTACGGTCAAAAGCCGAACTGTCCTATTAAAACTGAACACAGTACTTGTTCGTGCATTTCGTGGAAGGTATGTTTAGTAAAGAATGACAATTCTCTATTAAAATTTACAGTTTAACTTTTTGTATTATATGCATGTATCATGTATGGTTGTGTTAGCTCAATCCTTTTCATGCTTCTATTTTTCAGTGTTGTTAAATAGCGGCGACAATGCTATAGCATAGTAGATTTTGATGAATCCGCTATGAAAACCGTGATGCCATCCTAGTTTTGCTTTTAGGACAATAGCAGCTGCTATTCCAATTTTTGCTAGCCGAAATAGTAGCAATAGCGGAAAAAGGGAGAATTTTAGGGTTTTTAAAAATAATAAAACTGAATATTTTGCATGAGTGCCAAACATGGCCTATTTTTATAATAGAAAGACTAAAGAGTTAGTGAGTATTGCTCCTATATTCACCTTAATAAGTATACCTTTCAATATGTAAGCTATGCTATGGCTCCATTTCCTTTTTTTATTTGTATGCAACATGCCTTTTTATTTATTTATATAATTTACTTATTTCAACCTCTATGCGGCCTCCGCTATTTGACCGCAACGATGTCCGCTATTTCACATAGCAGATTTTTAATGTTTTGCTATTTTCTGCAATCCGCTATTGATAACACTGATTTTTCATTGAATATAATTAATTAACTTTATTCTCTACTAAGTATTATAAAGTAATTAAGACTGATAGAGATCTAGTTTGTTATGTTCTTGAAATATCAATGCATGAGTAGCACACTAAAATATTTGGAGCAATAGTCCATTTTGGTCCCCCAAAGCTATGCTGTGAATTGCGCCGCTATTTTGTGCAATTGCAGAACTGCGGAGTGGGGTGGAGACCTGCTGCGACACAATTATCCCATGCTTATTTTTCTTAAATTTAAAGAGAAAAAGTGACATGTGTAAAGTAGGTGCGAAAAACAAACAGAAAAGAAGTGAAGAAAAGATCAAATTGGTTTTATCACTTCCGGTGAATGTGAAATATAAATGTCGTATACAGGGATAGGTTAGATTTCCCCTGTACCACTAAGTTTGATGGAGATGCATTCTAATCTACTTATTTTAATTCAGGAGCGTTCAACTGGGCGGTCTCGTGGTTTTGGATATGTTACATTTGCTTCATTGGATGATGCCAAGGTAACTTTCACCTAGACACGCGCATATATTGCTGGTCACACTTACATCCACATGCTATATCATGAGTTTTATGTATTTCTGGCTGCAGGAAGTATTATCCGGTGAACATGTTCTTGGTAATAGGATGCTGGAAGTCAAAGTGGCCACACCAAAGGTTGCAAAAATGTTTGCTTAAAACCTAAAATCTAGTCTTGTCATTACTGTTTTACTTATAGAAAATATAGAACCACGTGTTATGATTGTAATACTTATTCTTGTGATGTTTACATTTTAAAGGAGGAGATGAGAGCACCAGCCAAGAAAGTTACCAGAATTTTTGTGGCCAGGATTCCTCAATCAGTAACCGAAGCAACTTTTAGAAGGTATACAAGTGTTGGCATCTTCATTAAAATAATCCAGACTCATGAGTTTTTTTTTTTGTTGGTGATATAGTCTTATAAAGAATATAGGAAATTCATGTATTAGTCTTCTGTCCTTTTTTTCTTTTCTTTTTATGGCAGTCATTTTGAGAAATATGGCGAGATAACAGATTTGTACATGCCAAAGGTACTTTCCTCCCATTGATTGTTCATTGCAGACTTATGCGAAATTGAATCTTTAATTTATGTGAGTTTTTAATTATATATAATTTTTCATTTATTTTCAACAGGATCAAGGCTCAAAGATGCATCGTGGAATTGGTTTTATCACTTTTGCAAATGCAGGTTGGGCCATTTATTGTAGCCTATGTATCTGCTTTACTTATAACTGTCTGCATATGTTAAAGATATGGGATTTATCAATGCTTACTTTCCTAGAATTTATCTTTGGTAGCTAAATAGGATCTTGATCCTCGTTTGGAAAAGAGGAATTTTGACAGTACTTGCCATTTGTGCTATTTTCATGTGTACTATCTGCACCATTTTAGTTTTGCTTTAATTTTTGGTTCTTAGATTTACTTCTAAAGTAAAGTGGAAAGGATACATATCAATTGCTTTAAGAAAGATGTTCTATCTTGCAGAATCTGTGGAGAATTTGATGTCAGAAACCCATGAACTCGGAGGTTCTGCTGTGGTGGTTGATCGAGCTACTCCTAAGGCAAGAGTTTGTATAGCTTCTCATTTTATGGAAGAATAGTTTGTGAAAATTCCAGAGTGGTGGTCATTGTCTAACAAAGACATTTTAAAAAATAAATTAAACTAATGCTATTGGGTTTCAATTCCATATGGTATCATTGTTTAGATCTAACTATTGAAGGATATTTGATTATATATAATTTTCTGTATCATAACTTAGTCATCCCATTTTTATAGGATGATGACGTTAAGCCAACTGGCAGAATTTCACAGGGAGGATATGGTGCATACAATGCATATATTTCTACAGCAACTAGATATGCAGCACTTGGAGCTCCTACTTTGTATGACCATCCTGGCCCAATTTATGGAAGTAAGCATGCAAGCATCACTCACCTATATTCAATTAAAATGACTAATGTTGCTTCATACTGACCATATCACTTTGTAAATTAGGGGGAGAGCCTCGTCGGAGAATTAGTAAAAAGATTTTTGTTGGTTGTTTACCCCCAGAAGCAAATTCTGACGATCTCCGTCAATATTTCGGGAGATTTGGCCATATAGAAGATGTTTACATTCCCAGAGTAAGATATGAACAAAATAACTTATAGCAGTGACTGAAGCTGATTAACTCAACTATCTTTTTATGTGTAGGATCCTAAGAGAACAGGTCATAGGGGTTTTGGATTTGTTACGTTTGCTGAAGAAGGTGTAGCCGATCGTGTCTCTCGAAGGCCTCATGAGATTCTTGGACATGAGGTGTTTTATTTTGGCTCTGCCTCAGCTGCTGCATTGTATTTTACCTTTGCTTCAAAATTCAAATGTTTAGGTTTTTTTATAGGAGATCTGTGGGGAAGTGTAGGTGGAGATTAACCCGCCTTCTTCAAAATGCCCATTCCTGGTTTAAGCCTTAGTTGGCACATTCCACTAGAAGGGAATGAGTCATTAAAATTTTGGATTCCTGGGTTATTGCTTCATTGTTTACAGTAGTTACATTACATAGCAGATCTTTACATTTGACCCATATCATTCACGAAAGTTTGAATTCTTTATGACATAACATCGTGTTGGGAACATCAACATGAACTCAACGATGATTTTTTTGTATGCACACATTTCAGAAGAATAAACTTGTGTAACCTTGTGTACATTTGCATGTAAATTCCTGTTGCTACAAGTTTTCGACTTGTATGTGTGTTTTATGCGTGTTACTGTATAAATATGATTTGATTGACTAGCAGCTTGCACCTGCAGGTTGCAATAGATTCGGCCACACCTGTTGACGATGCTGGGCCCAGTGGAAATTTTATGATGAACAATATGGAACCTTATGGGGGATATGGTGGTCCATTGCGAAGTTATGGAAGGATGTACGGTGGCTTGGACTACGATGATGTGAGTATTTATGCACTAATGATTATCACCAAACATGTAAGGGAAATGGAAAATCGGATAATTTGCAGTGTCGTCAATTGCGGATAGCAGAAAATTGCAATTTGTTCAAATTTGCTATGCTACAGTGCTATAGCATTTCAATAGCAGCCATTTGAGAACACTTTGTACTATATAGCAGCTATTTGACAACACTTATAATATGTAAAAAATGTAGGCACCTCAATATCTTTGGAATTTAGGCATTTAATAGTTTCTTGGTTCTTCTCCATAGTACAAGTGTAGTATCTGCTGTATGAAATATTTTAGTTTTCTGTCATAAAAAATTGATAATCTGTGTTGCACTTGTGCTCCTTGCGCGTGCACGCAATTTAGCCTTTTGTTTATACGTTGTTTTCTTTTGCAGTGGGGTTATGGAGTTCCCAGTGGGAGGCCATCAAGAGCAGACTGGAGGTATAGACCATACTAGTATGGCACGGTTCTATTGGGGCATTGCTTCTGCAGTGCTAGTATGTATGCCTGCAAACTGTGGTGCAGGTCTTCTAGTATTAATGAATTATGTAGTTGTAAGCACTGAAGGTCGGATATTACCTAATCTATTGTAATAGTGGAAATACTTATTTTCTTTTGCTTGAACAATTTATTTATCATCTTGTATCTAATCATAGTGCAGATTATGGTCTGTTAGATCTCTTTATTGACATAATAATGGTTTTTGATGTATTCTAGAACAACCTTACTAAACTTACAGTTATCAAGTGTTCATTATGTATTGTCAAACTGGAAATGTTGATTTATGATCCAGAATAAACTAGCGGTCTAGTTTGTCTAACATGTTGAATACTTGTACAGATAATCGGCTGTTCTTTTTTCAGCCATCTTTTTGCAGTGCGCATGTCTTTTTAGTGCACGATACCAAAATATGTTCCAACAGGACCTGTTTTATTATGCCGTGAATACTCTTTCCCAATTCTGATAATAGACTCCTTAAATTGAAGAGGTGTGATTTTTTAACCCACAGTATGCTATTTACTACCTAAACTAGTTGATGGTAGCTGTAAGATACAATCCAACATTAATTTGTTTGACCTGTGTAATCTGAATCACTTGCATTATGGATTAGTAGTGCATATCTATCTACCTGTGTTGATCAAAGAAAATAAAATTTGGACATGGAAGGCTCATTTCATCGCCTCATGAATGGTGCCAAAATACATCAAATGGCATTAAGAAAATGCAGTGTTCATATTTACGTATACATGTCACATGTAAAGTGCCGAAGGCCATACCAAGAAAGACCTGTGAATTGAAATATGGTATTCCTGTTGAGTTTACCTGAAAAAATTTAAAAAAACTACAATGAATACAGGGGAACGTGTGTTTGGGATCGATCACGGAGCATGGCTGCAGAAGCAGCTGCTTGGAGGCCATATTTGGCTATATTTGGGGAATGAAAATACTTTCCAAGTCTTGGAAACATGCTGTTCTTGTTGATCTGGTGTTAAGCTTCTCATCTTTTCAGCTTTCATCTGCGCCCTTCTCAGCTTGTTTAGAATCTTATCCATTGATGACGATTTCTTCTTTTCCAATTTCATCTGTGTCAACATTTTCATTATCAAGAAAGAGAACTAAAGATGTCTCTGCTTTAGTCACTGACTAATGTATTACAGACTGTATGTATATTCACATGTTTATGATGAGTTTTTCTATATGATTATATATGATACTACTTTTATGTTGCTTATGAAATTCGGTTGAATTAGGGACACACCATATAAGAATGTTCAGCATACAAACCTCAAGTTTTTGTATTGCAGCTTCAGCCTTTGCTTTCTGCAAGCTCTCCCAAGCAATGATTTTAGCCTCATCTCTCTCAAACCTGCATCAAAATAGAAGTTCGTCGATAAATACATAACACAACAATGGCATTTTCCCTCTTTTGCTCATTCAATGTAATCATTTAAATAATTGCATTCTCCAAATTCATTCAACAAATGAAGAAAAAAAAAGAACAGAAGATGACTATCTACACTATCTAACATACTTGGAACTGGAAGTGTCAGACATTGACTCTGCAATATCCAAACCTGAAGTATTGGCTTCTGTACTACTTCGCTTCAATTCTTTACCATGTGAAGAACTTAGCTTGGATGCATAACTCTTAGACCGTTTAATAACATTAGCTTGGCAGTCTACCTGCACATCTCTGACATCTAACTTTGCTGAATGGCAATTTTTTTGATCCATGGCCAAATTTGGGGAGGAAGATTTTGTAGATGAATGGTCCTCATTTTCAGTCTCTGGAGAGCTCATTTGAGTCCCTTTATCAATTTTTGAGTTAGAAGATACCACAGTGTCCTCATTCTTAGTTCTATCATGTTTCTCATCTGCAAACCAAAATACTGTAGCTAGTAGTTTTTTCATACATAAAAGTTTAGGTAACTTGACTTCACAGATCTCAACAAAACCAAGACAGAACAATTCAAAGTTCGTTACAAAAGTACTTATAGATTCTTATAGCTTGTAATATGTCAATAACAGTTTCCACAAAAAATTGCTTTCTCAAGAATGAAATACAAATAGAAAAGGTCTCTGAAAAGTTACATCAAATTTTCAGATAATTTTTGTTTATATTTCATTCGAAAGATATGGAAAATGGAACAAGAACTTTATACCATGAGAATTTGGCGAAGACGGATCGGAAAGCAGCTCCGACCACGAAGGTACGTCAAACACGGACGAAAGAGCAACCCCATTCTCATTAAGCATTGAACTACCATTATCAACAATATCATAAACTGGACCATCATATTCATGTGCATAATAATGTTGAAGAGAAACAACATCTGGTGCCAACACTCCAGTTGTAAAAGGAGAACCACCCATCATAAAGTTTTTCACTACCAAACCATGTCTCAGTGGAATTGTAGGTGAATAATAATAATTTGAGTAGTAATTAGTTGTTCCTTGTTGCACAATTGGACCACTTTTTGATTTGGGTCTTCTCTGATTTTGAACATAGCAACTTTTATTGTTACTATTACTTGTATAGCTTGAAGCAGAAACTGGACTAGAAATCCATCTCTCTGCATCATCCCATTTGGAAGGTATTGTTCTTCCACTGTTGAAACCTTGTCTTCTATTGCTGCTTGTTGTTGGATGCAATAATCTCTCTGAATTCCAACCATTTTTGTTCTCTATGTTTTTTTCTCTATAGTTTGGTGCTTTTGGACTTAAGAATGAACCTAGCTTCTGAGATGTACCAGAATTCTTCTTCATAATAACACTATCTCACCTTTTCAGCTTGCAAAAGTCTCTTGTGAAACACTATGTTACTTAGTTACTACCAATATATGGTAAATTCTGTTTTTTGCTTTGGTGAGTATATGATAGGAAATGTTTGATATTTGTTGCTAAACGAGTGTGATGTATAGTTTAATCAATCTTTGTCAAAGTGACAATTATATATAGTCGGTTATAACTAAGTGACATTTTTATGATATCATCGAAATGTAAAAAAAACAAAAGACTATTGTGTGGACAAGTTTAGGTTTTGAAACGTTTCATATAAGTCCAATAATAATACAATAAGTGAAACTATTTTGTCAAAGATAAGAACCATTGCATTGTGGACATGAGCTGTGAGACATTGTGCTGAATTTCATAAAATATGTCCTTCCATTTGTCTTGTCATATCCTTGAATGCTTCACTCCTAATTAATAACCAAACAATTGAGTGTGCCTAAAGCGTATCCAAGGTATTAGCATAATTATGAACCGTATAAAGTTGGTAATTAAATACACTCCCATATCTCAATTATAAGCAAAAAGGCCAATTTTCATATTATTAAAAATTATAATTAAATGTATTCGATTTTATTGATTTCACTAGAAAAAAAACACGTGGTAGCGAAAGTTGCGTGTCGTTAACATTTTATATGTGTTGCGCTTTGACTCCAAATAAAATATTTTACATTCAAACCCACAAATAAACCAAAAAATGAACAGACAATGTAGTAATTTTGCTAATAATCTATTTTGATAGATATATATAAAAAGAGAAATATGTTTACTAATGACCATTTTTCACAATAGTAAATGATTAATATAAAAATATTTTTGAAATAATAATATTAAATATAAAGAAATTAATTGACATTGTTTTATATTTAAGTCAAACAAATTCATTGATTGTTTTGCTTATAAATGAGACACAAGAGAGTATGTATTTTTTATTAAAATAAAAAACTCTTTGTTATGGCAGTTGATAATTGACCGGCACAATTTTTAACAAGACTATCACATTAGCCAGCTGCTATGGAAATTTTTATTTATTTTTTATCACTATGGAAAGTGTTACTATTTAAGGAATAACACATGTTTAGATTTAAATAATTATCTCATCTATCATTGTCTAATGACGTATGTGTGTCAATCATGAAGCCATTTTATGTAAACAAGTGACTATGATTAAAAGAAGTGTCATATCAAAACCTATTAGAACTTACCTTCTCTTTGACTTTTCCGTAGAAAATATTTTTTTGCATATGTATTGTGTGTTTGGATTTTAAAAAAAATCATTGTGTAATCCACAAATGAACAGAAAATGTATCTATGTAAATTAGTTTTGTTTGGGGCTGAGGTCAACCCCTTAGTGAAGATTTCCTTGCTTTCTTGTACTTTGGAAGAAACAAGAAATGTGTTTGGTTATGCATGAATCAAAATTGATTTTCAAAAATTAATTTTATAAAATTGATTTAGTCTAAAAATAAGTTAAAAATAAAATAATTTATATTTAAATACATCTATATAAATTTAAGATTAAAAATCAATTACATAATTAAAAACTACAAAATAGTCGTTTGGTTTGACATTAGTAAAATTGTACAATTAAATTATGGCGTTCCAATGCTACTTCAATTTGATTTTTAGGAAGGTAGCACAATTTTAAAGTGGTTAAAATTATTATTTATAAGTTAGAATCAAATTATACGTGTAAAAATTAATTCAAACATCTATAAAACCATTTTGGCTGCACCAAAAATAAAACCGAACATTCACCAAAGAAATAGTGGCTATGTGTGGAGCTTCAGCAACACTAGTAACTGTTCAATAGATGACAATTCAATTCCATTCAGGATTGTAGTTTGTGGGGTTATGACACATTAATAATGAAATGAAACATGTTCTGTACTTGATTACTACTGTTTGATTCACCCTATCTTTCTTCTGCAGAAACTTAACTTTCGTTTACTTCACTTGCATGTGTGTTGCAGACAGAGTCAATTATTTGTCCAGCATCAAACAGGGAAAAATAAATTATTTGTACACCACAACATAAATTCAAAATTTACTAATGTCACTAAATATAGTACTGTTTTGGAAAAATAAAGTTGAACATTTTTATAAGACTCAATAAAAATAAAAAATTTGTTGTATTAATTGTTTTCCATTATCAAAATATCCTTAATTATTATTAACAAATTCAATTATTATCAATAACTTTCTAAAGTTTTTAATTTAGTTAACAAAATCCTATATTTAGAAATAGAATACAAGTAGTGCTATCATTGTACACCAATAAAAAAAGTTAAATTAGATAAAAAGAGGAATGAAATATAGATACTATTAGCTCAAGAGAAGTAATACATAAGCATAAAATGCTTTCATTCAACATAAACTATATTGGTTTCTAATACAAATATATATATAGCAAACTAAAAAAAACAGAACAATAGTTCGTTTAGATGATAGTTAACATTATTGTTTTTCATCCTTTTTAGTTTTTTACTGTTATTGATTAGTTATGTTTCTACTGTTAGTTAAGTTAGTTACATAACTGATCCTTGCTAGTTGCCTAGTTGGTTAACTAATATCTTTGGCCTTGCATGGCTCTTTGCATATAAACTTTGTTTCTTCAATAATCAATACATGAGGTATTATTCATCACTTTATATTTCTATTAAGTTCTGCTAGCTAACAATCATCACACTGTTCTTCTAAGAGTACTTTTTTTATTGGTGTACAATGATAGCACTACTTGTTATTCCTTGTCATTTTACATGGTTCATTTTGGAACTACACTATGAACTTTACGTATTCAAATTTCATATTAGTAATTTAGATTTATAATGTTCATCAACATATGTTTTACATGATATTCTCTCCTATCTTTGGAGCCACCAAGTGGCAGATGACCCCTCAACATTCAACAACCACCAAAACGACATTATTTCCGGAAAACTTTGCAACTTCACTCTAACGACCTTATTTTGGTTTTAAATCTACACAAACCAAAAAAAATAATCTTTAATTTGTAAACATTTTAAAAAGTAAAAGAGTAATTTAGAAGAAAAAAAAATAAAAGAACAAAATATTAAACAATCAAAAGTGTATTTTAGCTTATTAAGGATTACTTTTACATTCAACAAGAAGTTCAAGTGAGTTTTTCTACCTAATAATGGCTTGAGTTTTGCACTTTTATTTAATTATAAAATTAATTAAAAAAACCAATGAATTTTATAGTATGACAAAGTCTTCACTCCATTTCTACAGCGTCACCTCGGATCCTTCAATGTTTATGATATCCACACAAAAGTCCTTTTTTTATTTTTTTTATTTTATTTTTTATTTATTTCAATTTTTGAATGAAGGTGGGCATGGGATGATGATTTATCATGATACCATAAACTTGTATATTTAATGTGGCAGTCGGTTCCACTTTAGTATCTGACGCTTTATGTGGATCAGCTTGTAATAAAGTGACACGTGTACAACAATTTCAGGTTTCTAAATCTGTATGTTGTTATAGAAGGTTAACCAATAGCCACTGAGCTCACTAATATAGTGACACATGGCTTTTCCTTCTCTATTATTTGTGATTCAAAACACTCACATTGTCTCTTATTAACTCCACTACTACCATTTCCCATGCTTTTGTTTTTTTCCTTCTTATGTTATGTTAGTGCGATCTTTCTTTTTTCTATTCATGCATTCCCTTCTTTTCGTCAACTTTCTCAATCTATGATATAATTTCATATTTATTGCACAAAGGAGAGATAACACATACTTGCAAAAATGGCTTCTACCTTGTCTTACAACTCTCTCAATCCCTCAATGGCAGCTTTCTCAAAAACCCATTTCTCAATTCCGATTTATAAAGAGTTTTCAACTGATATTTCACCTTTTGTGCGCTATGGAAGCAGAACAACCAAGCAGAGGAAGAAACTGATGCCAGTAAAAGCAACAGTACTGCTTGAAGCACCATCTTTTGCTACAAAGTCAACACATACTGTAGCTGAAATTGGTGTGGATCAAACTCATCAGAAGAAGAAGAAGCTTAGGGTACTTGTAGCTGGTGGAGGAATTGGTGGGTTGGTTTTTGCTTTGGCTGCAAAGAGGAAAGGGTTTGAGGTATTGGTGTTTGAGAAGGATTTGAGTGCTATAAGAGGGGAGGGGCAATATAGAGGTCCAATTCAGATACAAAGCAATGCTTTGGCTGCTTTAGAAGCTATAGATTTGAAGGTTGCTGAAGAAGTTATGAGACTTGGTTGCATCACAGGTGATAGAATCAATGGCCTTGTGGATGGAGTTTCTGGGTCTTGGTCAGTTAAATCTTCTGTCATACTAGTGATTCTCTCTTGGCATGATATACCAATTGGTTTAGTTTATGATTATTGGTTACTAATACAAATTAGATTCAACTTACTTCTGTGTTCATCAGAACTGTAGTGTACCTATTTTTCAGCTAGTTTAGAAAACATATTTTTCAGCTAGTGATCTGATATTTAGTTTGGTTATCAGGTACATTAAATTTGACACATTCACACCTGCAGCAGAACGAGGGCTTCCAGTCACTAGAGTTATTAGTAGAATGGCTTTACAAGATATTCTTGCTCGTGCAGTAGGGGAAGATGTCATAATGAATGCCAGTAATGTTGTCGATTTTGTTGATCATGGAACTAAGGTAATTAAAGAAAGCTTTTATGTTGAAGATTCTCCTCACAATGCTAACATAGGTATTTTTGAAACTTTAACAAGACTAATATAATTACACGTTATTTGGTTTATCACTTGTGTCATCCCACATTCCTCAATTATAGGTAACAGTGGTGCTGGAGAATGATCAGAAATTTGATGGTGATCTCTTGGTTGGAGCAGATGGAATTTGGTCCAAGGTCTTGTTAATTTTGTTTTTCCTTTTATTTTGAGTTTTTTTGTTTAGCAATTTAGAGTTCATAAAGACAGTATCTTAACATATTACTTACTTTTTGAACAGGTGAGGACAAAGTTATTTGGAGAAACAGAAGCTACATACTCTGGCTATACTTGTTATACTGGTATTGCAGATTTTGTGCCACCTGACATTGAATCTGTTGGGTAAGTTGGCCATTTCTCTGGCTTAAATGCCAATTTCAACTATACTTGTTGCCCTTTATTTTTTGATATCATGTTGAGAAGCTCACTTGAACTTCTCTGATTAAAGGTACCGAGTATTCTTAGGACACAAACAATACTTTGTATCTTCAGATGTTGGTGCTGGAAAGATGCAATGGTATGCATTTCATCAAGAACCTGCTGGAGGTTTTGATGCCCCCAACGGTATGTGCTCCTAAACTAAATGTGACATCTATCAGAGGATAGGATACCCTTTGAAGATAATATTATTTTTGTGCCATTTATAATCAAAGACATAGATAGTGTTTTCAATTAACAGATTAAAGCATGATGAAAGAGAACATAACAAATGAATTCTGTTTTTATAACTAACTACTAAGATAAAGAAATTTAATCAAAAGTTCCATGAACTATATATACTATGCCACACTCAAAACTTGATTAATATGTTTGATTGACATTTTAACTTTTAAGAAGCAAAGATAATTCTGTTACATATGATCACTCAGAATCAACTGTTTTATTTATTTATTTAGTTAGTTTAGTCTTAGAATATGTGTTCCGTTAGACCAAACAGTTTGGTCTATCAAACTACTAATAGAAGATATATTCAAAGATGTTTTATAACTTCAATACATTCAAAGACTACAATAACACCAATTCACACATTAACGGATCAAAACTACAGTTTACTAAATTTTTATAACTAAATACATTGAAAACATAAAAGACAAAGGAATTGAATCAAAACCTGCATACCTAAAAGACATTTCAACTATTTTCACAAACACAAAATTGAATACCACATTTGATTAACATTTCAAACAACAAAGATAATTCTCATGCATATGATCACTCAGAAGTCAGAATCAACTCTTCTACAAATAATTGCTAGTTGCTACACATAGTAAAACATTTGCGCCAGTTATTGTAATAAAAACAACATATTTAATTCGGAAAGTAAAGTCACTCGTACTTGATACTCCTAACATATATAAGACAAAGATTAAATCTTATAATGTCTAACTTCTTAATTCTCTCCTCATGGCAGGGAAAAAGGAAAGGTTGCTGAAGATATTTGAGGGTTGGTGTGATAACGCAATAGATTTGATAGTTGCCACTGAAGAAGTGGCAATTTTGCGGCGAGATATATATGATAGGACGCCGACACTAACATGGGGAAAGGGTCGTGTGACTTTGCTTGGTGATTCTGTCCATGCCATGCAGCCAAATATGGGCCAAGGAGGATGCATGGCCATTGAGGTTTATATATATATATTAATTTGATTATGAAAGAACTTATTTGGACTTATTTATTGACATAATCACTTGACAAGGTGTTTAAGAGAATTTATGAAAACAACATATGAGTCGTGTATGACATATTCATAAGATGTTTTCACGTGATTTCAATAAGCTCTCTATGGAAAGACATCAACAAAGACAAATTTCTATGGAAAGCTCAGATAATGTGGTAAAGAATCTTTCTAAGTAGCTTATTTTTTATCATTATTATTACAGGATGGATATCAACTTGCTTGGGAGTTGGACAATGCATGGCAACAAAGTACAAAATCAGCCTCTCCAATTGACATTGATTCTTCCCTTAAGAGGTAACTCTTCCTACAAATATTCTTCTGATTCTTGAGTATCTTAATGACTTGATTTATTTGGCAATGGTTTCTTACTGATGGATGATTATTACCATTCACTTCTCAAATGTGCAAAGCACTTTGCTTTTAAAATAGAAGAGAGAGTGATAGTTCAGAGAACAGTTGGAGGACTAACTTAATTCCAACATTGATGGTCCTGTGGTTAATCTTACATAATTTTCAAATTGGTTGATTTGATTACAAATCTCTTTGGTGACTCATAGTTACTCTTTTCATTGTTGGTTTCAGCTACGAGAGGGAAAGAAGATTAAGAGTTGCCATTATTCATGGAATGGCTAGAATGGCAGCTTTGATGGCTTCCACCTACAAGGCATATCTAGGTGTTGGTCTTGGACCCTTAGAGGTAGGAACCTAAGTTCTAATGATTAGATGATGAATAATAATAACGTGAAGGTGACAAATTCATGGTTCCTTTACATTGCAGTTTTTGACCAAGTTTAGAATACCACATCCTGGGAGAGTTGGAGGAATGTTTATAATTGACAAGGTTATGCCTTTGATGTTGAATTGGGTTTTAGGTGGCAATAGGTAGTGACACATTTCTTTGATTTATAACTTTTCATCATGCATGTGTTAGTTATATGATTCAATGGATTTTTAAATATTTTACATAAATTGTCACAACTTTCTATTCTTTGAAAGTATGAAAAAAAATGCTACTTTTGCAGCTCCAAACTTGAAGGCAGACCAATATGTTGCAGGCTCTCAGACAAAGTATGTTAGATTGATTTACTCTGTACACTTTGTTACTTAGAGAAAAATGGTAGTTAGTCTTTTATTGTTTGTCTATTAGACTTTGTTGTTGTGATGTAGATGCTAATAGAAGTTTTATTATTTATGAAGGCAAGTGACCAGTTACATAGATGGTTTGAAGATGATGATGCACTTGAGCGTACTATTAATGGAGAGTATGTCTATAGCTACCATATAGAGTATATAATTTTAGAGTATGTCTGCCACATATACAGATCACATAACTGTTGTGTCATTTCCTTTTGTTTGAATTGTAGATGGAATTTATTACCATGTGGAGATGAAGCCGCCTTTCTGAAACCTATATGTTTGAGTCGAGATGCAGCGAATCCCTGCATAATCGGGTACGCTTCAGCTGCAACTATTTAGTGTGTGTTTGATTCTGCTGTGACAAAAATTGATTTTGTAAATTGTAAAATAATTTATGTTTAGACTTTAGACACATTTACAATTTTACATAAAAGTGAGTGTAAAAATCATGTTTTGAGTCAACAGCTACAAATTTTAATTTCAAGTTAGGATCAATTCTCGAGACAAACAATTTCAATCAGCATCACTCAAACATGTCAAAATCAATTTTACTTGTTTGGAAATTCTTGTCTCACCTTACTATGAAATCAAACACACACTTACAACCCAATTTCTGATATGTTGCTCCAATTGCAGGAGCATGCAGCAGCAAGATTATCCAGGCAGTTTAATCACAATACCTTTACCGCAGGTAGCACAATTTTTCATGAGCTTAATATTTAACATGGTTCCAATATATATGATCTTGAAGATCATGAAACAAAGTTTCTCTTTTGAAGGTTTCTCAATTGCATGCTCAAATTAACTACAAGGATGATGCATTTTTCTTGACTGATATGAGAAGTCAACATGGCACATGGATCACTGAGTAAGTAAAACAAATTTCAGTACACTAACTATGTTTTTATTGAAGGTTACAAATTTTGAAAATTTATTGTAATTTGTTTCTCATCATATTTTCAGCAATGAAGGAAGACGATACAGGGTACCTCCAAATTATCCTGCGCGTGTTCGTCCTTCTGATGTGATTGAGTTTGGTTCTAATCAGGTAATAGATGATTCCTTCATAAGTCCTCAAATGTAGTTTATTATACATACACATTGACGTTTGAAATTTGGACCGTTCGATCTTAATGCACAACCACAAATGTGTCAACTTCATAACTGCATGCAATCCAAATCCTTATAGTCTTCCTTCGTGATATAAATCTTCTAAGCATGGAAGTTATTTGCAGGTTTCGTATCGTGTAAAGGTGACAAGATCGGCTCCAAGAGTGTCTAAAAAGGAAGGGACAGAGATTTTACAAGTATAAAGCATTATTATGATTTTGTTTTTAGTTACAATCTGTCTAGTTAGTTACAGAAAATTTGTACAGCTAAAAAATTGGATCCATAGAGTCATCCAACATCTGCATTGTTTTAGTGCAGAGTATTTATTATACAATGATGTCAATCATTTTAGGATCTGCACATATAACACGATTTGTTATAGTGATTCTTAATTAGAATGAAATAATATACTTATACTTATATTAATACAAGAAAAGATATATGCCTATTTCCTTTTGTGGCATAACTTTGGACCTTTGGGAACACCAAGATTATTCAGCTAAATGGCCAAAGTTTTTCCGGGTGGACCTGGGCTGTGGCACACCTTCTTTCAAACAATAATGTTTCTTTTCCATACAAATTTGAGTGTTTCTTCTCTCACTTTTAATATTATCAAATACACAAATTTAGATGTATAAAATACACCTCTAAATTAATCAATTCAGATAAAATTTGGGAATTTTTAAGAAGACTTGAAGGTGAAAAAAGAAATTTTCCAGATTTAATGCTATGTTGAACAGAAAGGAAAAAAAAATCACATATTTCTAACATATTTTTCCATTTGAGTAAAAAAACAAACATACTTTTCCTAGTGCATTACAATCAGTTGAACAGTGTTCTTATCTCATTCTCATAATGTAAAAATAAATATGTAATATAAAAAATAATCAATATTTTCTTCTATTTTTATAAAACAATTTAAAACATATTAAACCATTTAAAATAACGATGATTTTGATAAGGTGACAATATTAAATTGAAGAGGCTCCTATGACAGAATTTGGCTTAATAGAAGGGATTAAACTTCTATAATATAGTGAATTTGAGTTCAAAATTTTACTATAAAAGATATCTATATTTAGTGTTCAACGCATCTTGAATATAAATATTTCTGATAGAAAAAACTCTAAAAAAAATTAAAGAGACCTCTCAATGGTTACATATCAAAAATACTAGCACACATTTATTTATAATAATAATAATAATAATAATAATAATAATAATAATAATAATAGTTATTCATCCAAAAAAAGTCACCCATCATCGATGTATTTTTTTGTTGCCATTGTAGAAAAAAAAATAGCATGATGAGAGTGATAAGTACACGGCTTCTAACAATTCTTGTGTAGACATGCATTTGAACATATTATATGAATACACACGTAAAAAAGGGAAAAGTAGAAAAAACTACAAATTATAAAAATTGAACTAAACTGCAGAACAGAACTGATTCAAAGTGTTTCTAAACTGAATTGATTTATAAAAATTGAGAATCAAACTGTTTTCGGACTGATATTTTAAAATTAAAACCAACCCGAATTGATTATCAGATAGAAAAAATTGAACCGAACCGATTTTTAGTTTGAAAAAACTAGAATCGAATTTTTTTAAATGTAATTAAGGATAATTATGTAAAATTTAGTCTAAAGAAACAAAAAGACTAAATTAAAACCAGTTTAATTTAGATTTAAAAAATAATTTGATTCGATTTTTTAAATTGAAAATCAGTTCAATTTAATTTTTAAAAAATTAAAATCGATTCAATTTAATTTTTAAATAATTCTAATTGATAAGTGAATTTTGACCACCTAAAATTAGGAGCTAGGAGGACAAGACAATTTATAGAAGCATGAACCAAAGTTGGTCCTACAAGTTTTTAATCATAATAATGCACACTTGTCTAGTCTAAGAGATAGACACTAACCATATACAACAAAGGACAATGTTGAAGTATAGTCAGCATCCCTTAATTGTCACATTTCAAATTGTATAAAGTGGTTTGTCTCCTTTTGGATGAACAAAAACGTGTAGTAGGAGCGGTTGAGGGATCAAAAGCTAAACCATTGATATCAAATAACATAGGGTTGGAAATGGGCACCATTATCTCATCCTCCCTCAACAAGATAAATTAGGATTTGGATTATTTGCATCACACTCGTGAGTGGAGATTGTTATTATAATAAAATTTTAATTTGTATAAACCATACAATTGATAGATATAAAAAAGTTATTTATATTAAAAGTGTATATAAATTAAATTATTATGATAAATTTGTAATTTTAAAAGAGTTGAATTCTATAATAATGTAAATTAAAATGTCTAAATTTGGAGATAAATTTTACTTTTTTGTAATTTATAATTGGCTTAATTGCGGTTTTAGTCCCGCTATTTATACTGATTCACGAAATTGGTCCCCCTATTTTAAAAGTCGACAGTTTTAGTCTCTCCTTCTGATTTTTTAGCTAAAAAATGATGACGTTAGATGTTTTGAATAACATGACATATGATATGATGATGTAGAGTGATTAACATCCATGAAATTGGAATAAAACGTCATAAAAACGTAACTTTCAATTTCAATTTTTTTTCGTATTTTTAATTTTATTAATGACATATGAAATTCACTAGCAAGCACCGTCCATAGCCATCTCCATGACATCCCTCCTTAATAATTGTATTTGAATTTGAAACAATAATTGAAGGTGGATCCCACATAGGATCGAAGGGTTGTCTGAATTTGAAGTGATTGGGTGAGACACATAAACGGCGGAAGAGAAGGTGTCATGCTCATGCAAATTAATGAGGGCCATTTTCCCACTTGAATAACATTGCCATTACGAAGGCACGTGGAGGGAAGAAAAAGTTCATGAATCCTTGGCGGTGATTGTTACAAATGTCACATGAATCAGGATTAGTTTACCAGGAAATAATCCATTAATGTGGCATATGCACACAGCACTCACCGTTGCTGGATTCATTTTTTCCACAATCATCGTAGATGCATTTATTGATTTTTTTTTTTATAATAAAAGAAATGTCGATAAGTGGCTCAATTTTAGAAAAAGAGAAATTTGAAGATTATATATTTTGAAATATTAAAAAAAAAAATTCTCATCAAGTACTTTTTAGAAAGTGATTTCCTTTTTTATTATTATAATAATCATATTAATGTTGTAGATATGAAATATATTTTGTTGTTTTCGTGTAATAGTGATTAACTTCTATTAAAGAATATGTTAAATATATAAGGTGGATTTTTTTCTCCTAATTAAAATTTATTTATTGACAAAAATTAAAGTTGAATTCTTTATTATCTCTTTAAAACATTTGAATTCTTTATCACTTAAGTCAACCACAAGTTGATATTTGTATTAAATACATCAATTTTTATTTATTATTATTTATATTTTGAGATGGAGTAATATGACATCACTTCACCAAATTGTGACATGTTGATACAAAATAGATCTTACCAATTTTAATAATTCATATAGTCAGTTTGTGCTTTCAAAAGTTAAAAAATTGGTTTGTAATTAAATAGATTTAAAAATTGTGGTTCTTCAGCTCAATTATCACATGTGAAATAAATTGATTTGATTGATGAGATTTAGTGATTGGTATGATATTGTCCTATTGGTTTCAATTTTCTTAATGTGTATTGATGTCTAAATCTAGTAAAATTTAGGTATTTGTTTAATTAGTTTTTAAAATGTGGTTAGGGAGTCTCTCAAGGCATTATGTTTCATTATATTTGTACTCTTTTTATTCAATCCAATGAATTGTGGTGTTTTTCCTTACAATAAAATTTTATTTCGAGTAATTACAATTATGTGTATGATTAATTTTATTAACCATTTCAATTAAAATGAGTCTTTTTTCATTCTCGTAGTTTGTTAAGGATTAAAATGAATTTTATCACTTTAGAGCAGAAGGACCATTAAAATCCATATATAGTTTGAATAAAAAATGTTTAGTGTTACAATGAAAAACATTAGCTAAAGACAATTAGTTATATATGTTATTGTTAAATTAGTTTGACTAATTCAATTCACTACCTTAGTGTATAGTTTATCTTTTCAACTTAACATTTTAACTTTTCTTTATTGATGAAAGAATTTATCTAGCTATATATCGTTGCTGAATTTGAATTTGTAATTAGTAATTAATAAGCACAAATCAAATGCTTCTTTCAAAAATAAAACGTAATTAAAGTAAAAAAAAATTATTTTATGCTATCAACCAATACAAATGGTCAACTATTGCATAACTTCTTTTTACAGTTGTTATCGTATGTCTTAGTAGGATGTGATTAACTGTCGATTTAAATTTTAATTTTGATAGTGTATATAGTCTATAATCGCAAATAAAAAATCCAAATAAAATCCTAAAAAAAGTGCAAATAAAATAAAATAAAAATGCATCCTACGTTTCCCGTACCAACTACCAAACTAACGCTTCCTTTCCTTCACAGGAAGATATGCACTATAGTGTAGATGAGATGCTCCCACAAATGTTTACAAAACAAGCAAAGACAAAGCACTGATAAAAAACATACAAAATATCAATTTCATTTTGTATTTCCCAACAAGATAGACAAGCAATGTTCAAAGCTGAAGGGAAGAAGGTGCGAAGAAGTTAACATGTATACAACAAAACCAAGAATTGTAACATGAAAACCCTCTAATTCAATTACCCTTGCTCGTACGGAACCATTACCGTTGGGCCCAACCACGTGCTCCTCCGTACTCACCGACTTCGATTCCAGATTTGCCCTTCTTCTGTTTTTTTTGAATATCAACAAATACTTTCTTGTGCCTAATGTGTTCACGGGACTCAATCAAACATTGGGCACCAAGTATTAAAGAAGAAAATAAATTTTTAGTGTTCAACATATACATGTAATTTTTCAGTTAAAAAATATGTTCAACCAATTTGAAAATTTATAAGTAACATTAAAGAGTAGATTATTTTTTTATATTCATCCCTTCCTTTGTACATATAATAAATGGGCACAATACTACTAAAATTCATTTTCCAATAATCAAGATATATAGACTAATATTTCAAAATACTGTCAAGCACACAAATACCTCTCCTTGCTCTATTCATAAACACTGGCATCACACAATTTGACTACAAATAAGATTTGTATAAATAATTTATAAAGTATAAATATAAAACATTTCATATGCAACTGTCATTTACAAAATTAATTTCCATTCCAACTACAACGTGCCTCGATAATTTGTCTATTATTACAATATTATTTTTGTGTCAGTTTTATCTGCCTGCAAACCCATACACGCATTACATGCATATCCTTTTCCAAATTCCAACGAAATTGAGCTTCAGAAAAAGGGATAAATTAACAGTCACATATCTCTATCATATGCCTTTGAAATTTAAAATTATACTGAAAAGATCTGAGACCTTTCCACTATCTATCACCCACACATACACTCTGCTTCTTCCTCTGTTTTTTCATTCACACATTCATGCGCTATTTTTTTTCACATTCCTTTCCACCAAGCGGTAGCAAAACCATGATGAAGTTAAAACTACAAATTGGAGTTATTAGTTTTCATAAATAAAAACTGCATTAGAATACAATAATTGATAAACCACCGCAATTCCAAACACAAAAACTGCATTAGAATGTAATAATTGATAAATCACTGCAATTCCAAACTCAAGCCGGCCATTGGATAATTTGGATGAAATATATTTATATAAGCTGTGCTGTCCTAAACCAGACGCAGGTTCTGAATGTGTGCAGATACACACGTGCACCTTGTTACTTGGAAGGTACTCTAGAGCATAGCCAGCTCAAACAATTGATCATAGACTAAAATGAATCAAGTATAGAATAGAAAATCACAAAAGTATCAATAATAGGTAAGGTTCAAATAACACTATAATAGTAGTAACATCAAGAGCAGCACTGAGCAATAAAAGACAGCAATATTCAACCGTTGATAATTTATTATGAACTTACTAGTATAATTTTGTAGTATATATAAAGACAAATGATTATCATAAACATGTAAAATTAAACTATTTTGTGCACTTTGTTTCCTAGTACATGGCATTTCCCCAATTCCTCATCGTATCCCAAAAGAGAGAGAACAAAAACCTGATATTTTAAAAATTAAAATTGGAAGGAAAAAAACAAAAAGTAAAAAAAGGAAAAATGTTCATCCCATCCCAATTCCAAGTATAATTATATCATGACCGGGAAACCGACTGAGCCAGTTTCTCGATTCTTTCCACGAGTTCCGGCGATAGCTTCTTAACCGGTTTCCTTTCCTTCTCCGGTCGAAAATCGAATCCCAAAGCTTCGGATACCTCTTCGGAGCTCCAGCCAGCTTTTCGGAGCGAATCCGAAAACCTATCCGCTTTCAAAAGCAAAGCATCCAACAGCGCTTGATTATCCAACACAACCAAATCCCCTTCAAAAAAACCAGAAGCCGAAACTTGAACCATTTCGGTTATATCCGGTTCGCTCCACCCACCCGCTCTCAACACCGATCCGATTTTCCCTATGTATTCATCCACCCAATCCGGAATTTCAGACCGTCGCATTTCAAAAAACCTCTCCGGCGAAGACGAAACCGACGACAGAGAGTTTCTCCGGCGGCGATCCGTGGCGGCTTCTGTCCAAAATTCCACCCACCTAGGCGTCCTTCCTCCATTATCGATACTCCTCCGAGAGAAAACCGTTGAGGAACCCGCGGATTTCTCGCTAACGGATCTCTGTTTCATGAGAATCTTCGGATCCGATTCGGAACTTCGAAAGAGAGCTTCGCGTTGGAAGAAATCGGCGAGATCGAAACCACAACAGAAGATTCTATTCTCGTCGACGTAGAAAATAGGGTTTCCGGCGAGCGAAGGATAAGAAGGAATGTAGCAATGGTTGAAGATTGGAATCAGTAACGGAGCTTTCTTCAAAGCATTTCTGGCAACTCGCAGTGCTTTTTCCGGTTCAGAGGGTCTTAACCCCCAAGATTTTGACCAGAAAGCGTTCCTTGCGATCTGAAATGAAATAGCCGCGATCGGAAGGTCAAGTGAAGCGCGGAGACGGAGGCGAGCGCCGCTTGATCGCCAATCAGGAAAACCAGCACCAACAGGAACGCCGGCGGCGAGAATTGCTCGGAGGTCCGGCGGGAAAACGAAACCGAACTCTGCCTCTGCACGTGCGAACTCAGCGTCGGAGAGGCCAGGTTGAACTTCTACTCCTGAGTTATGAAGCTGAGTTATGACTTTATCAACCACTGAAGAAAATGAAAGTAAACCATTGCGTTCTGAGGAAGAAGAAGAAGATGAAGCGGCTCGGGCTGATAAACGGCGTAGACCGGCTATGTGAGCCGGGTTTAAACCGGTCATTCTTCGGTCGACGTCAACCATTGTGTTGTAATTTGAGGAAGTGCTAGTTTGTGTTTTGTTTTGGCTGTATCATGAAGGAGAGATAAGTGGTTAACTGCGTTTTCCACTTCTAGAGACAGAGACAGAGAGACTTTGTGTTTGTACACAACCTTCTTCATTTATAGAACCAAATATAATGGACCCCACACCTTCTTGTCAATTCTTCTTCAACAATTATATTTATACCTTCTAATATTTTATACATATATTTCATCTCTCAAACTTCATGTCACATTTACCAATTATTTTTCTTCTTTTATTTTCACTTTCCTCATTGCCCCTTCTCTTCACATTATAAAGTAAATAAAATGCTTTCTCCAAAATGGTAAATCGGACAACAAAAGATGATTCATGTTCTTTTCTTCTTATACTTCTACGATCTCCCACCAAAATAATATTTGGACACTTATTTATCCTATTTAGATATAATAACGTTGATATATTTGTTATGTGATAAAAAATAGAGATAAAAAAAATAAAATATTAAATAAATGAGAAATTATATTTATCTAAATATAACCACTCAATCATATATATATATATATATATAATGTTAAAACTTTAGCTAAACCTTATTGAACATAGGATTTGATGTTTATATTTTGTGTAATGAGTAACAGAAGTTTATCTTTTTTCAAGTCCCTCATCTTTCATAACATTTAGTTTTTTTTTTTTGTTATTTTCACAATTTATTTGGCTTCAACTCTCATTCAATTGAAATTTTTAGATTCATTTTTTCTCGTTACGTAAGTTAATTTATTTGAAATTCAGAATACTTCTTTCAATATGTATCTTGTCAATGTCTCTGTTGATACTAGATACAACTCAGTAAGTAGACTTTTAGTCTGACAATGAGCTAAATTATTTATTTTGTGATTCTTTTACAAATAAATTTCTAATTTTAATGTATCGGAACTTCATAGTTTTTTGGATATATTTCAAAATTATTTGTATGAAGTGATAAATACTTAGATATTATTAGTTGTGAGTGAAATGCTGCATGCCCCTTTATTTTTTATTTTTGCTGAATGACTGCATGCCCCTTTAACTCTATAAAGTGACGATGAACTGTGATAAGAAAGAAAGAAAAGGTAAAACTGAAAAATCATATGTGAAAAATAAGCACTCGATCAAAAAGTAGTATAAATTGCAAAGCATGATGGCATGATATTATGATCAACAGGCAACAGCTGTTGAGCAACGGCTCGATCAAGAAAATTAACAATTGTGAATTTGTGAGTGTTTTTTGTTTGGGAGATTTGTCCTTTTATCAACGGTAATGAGAACATGATATTTTTTGCTACATAAAAGCTTCCCATGCGGTACAATTTTGTTTTGTTTAAAGTAATCACATAATCCTCTATTTTACTTTTTATTAGTATTTTATTATAAGATCTTACTTAAGTGTACTAACAACATTTGTTAATAAACTTAAAAAAAAAATGCAATGGCACATGTTAGGATTATATTTTATTATATCCATGCTCGGTTAACTTGTGCTTTGTTTTTTCAAGTGACCACGTAGAGATTTGATATTGTGTTTTATGGTACTATAAGCTTGTTGCTTTATCTTGGTTAACCGATTATTCCAGATTAGTATTAACTATTATAATCACTAAAAAAAATATTATTGTTATTATTAGTAGTATGCGTGACCAATCTTTGGCCCACAAATAATCATGCATTTGTTTGGTGGGGGTCTATAAGCTAAGCACACAATCATAATGACACATTGTTGTTGTAGTACTCAACGTTAATCTCTCCTATTTTCTCTTTTTCGTTCATTTCTTTCTTGCAATTTTTATAAGAAAAAGCTATATTTAAAATATTTATTTGTCTTATATTTTTTTAATATTTTAAATTATTTATGAGACATTAATTATTTTCTATTCCATTAATATAATTTTATTTATTGTATCTTATGTGTAAATCTTAAGTAAAATATATTTTAGTAAATTGAAACAACTGTGTTGTTTTATAAATTATTTTTAATTTCGTTTTCTAATTAATATATTGAAAGCGGTACTTTTAATAAATAAAATTGATTTTATCATAAAAATTAGTACTAGTATGGTCAAACTTTATTTATGAGGCAAGATTAAGTAGCATCTAAAAACCAAGCATAAGGTATACTAAGTTTAGATTAAAACTTAAAAGAGTCAATACACCACATTAATGTAAAAACTCCACCCCCATGAAAAGGCTCCAAACTGATTAGAGGCATAACATTCACCCAATATCCCATAAAAGCCTCCATCAATTAGATTACAATTGTGTCACTACAAAGAAATTCAGAGTTTTACACATTCACTAATTCAAAGCTGCCCTTTTCCATAAGGGTGTAATTAATGTATTTGGTACAAATATCCATTTGTTTTATAAGTGGTGCTTGGCACTAATTTATAGTTTGTCTACACCTAAAATTTAAATCTCATTAGTACAATTGATCAGAACTAAATAAATGTAGATTTTTATATAAGTGTAAGTATTCATTGAGTTTTAAGATTTTAAGATTTTCACTATTTTTTTTAATGAGGCCCTCATATCTCCATCTTAAATTTTTGTTATTAAAAAATAAATAATAACGAAGCCTGTGATGTAATATTATGAGCTTTTCTAAATAACCGATTGATTATATTTAATTTATTTTCTCAAAGAAAAGTCTTAATTAATGAGTGTTACCTTCACGAGCTGGCTGCTAGATATGTCACCGTTTTCCATAACTCAACCTACAAAAAAGCAATAGTGAGAAGTTAGCATCAGTGACCCTATTGAGTTGAGTATTGGCATGCATCTCCATTAATTTGATGTTTCTCCCCCTACCCCCAATCAATAGTACATATTTGGATTTGGAAGTTAGGTAACCTCAAACTCAACCATAATCCATAACTATCACGCGGTCACGTCTATACATGAATTTGTTGCTGCACTCACGTGGGCCTACACTTTTTTTTTATCTCTAAACTTTCCAAAAGCTAATAAATAAGCCCCTTGAATGAAAAAAAAAAAAAAAACACTTATTAAAGAAAAGAAAATTTTATGAGCCCTGAGATCATACTACCTCTTTTATTTTTACTCAATAAAATTTAGGGGAGAAGATAGTACTTGTCCAAGGTAAAGAACATTTATAAATAATTTATATTTATCTATTTTTAATGACATTAGCCGTTCTTTCATTTTTTAATAATAGTTTCTTTCTCTCAAAATAACAGTTTTTTATTTATTTATAAATCTAAAAATACAATACTTTAATTTTTTAAAATTTCAAGCCACTGATTTTCAATTTTATTTTTGTTGAAGTTTTGTGTTGAATAGTGAGTTGGCAAGTTACCAACAATATGTTCTCAATTTTTAAAATTGCAAAAAACAAAATTCGTTCACTATTGAATTTTAAATTTATTTTGTTGATGTATATAGCGTTGAGTAATGAGTTGTCAAGTGAATGATTGAAAATATATATCTTATGGGAAACATAATTTTATTAGGATTTTACATTTTTTTTCATTTAGATTTTTATATTTTAAAATTTATTAGACATATTCTTTATTACGTCATCATGTGATTTGTCAGGTTATTATTCAACTTGATATATTAATAAAAAGCAGTCACAAATTGTATCAAAAAACCTAGTCACAAAATTAGTATTGGCAAAGTTCAATTATTTTATATAAAGCGAAAGTAAACAAGCGAGCGAGAAATCAAAGTTATTTTTTGGTACAAGTATCAACATTTATTGCAGGCTTATTATTTGAACTTTGAAGTTACTACAATATAGGGTGTACAAAATTCGAGCCAATCCATCAACTTGTCTCATAAGATTTGAGACGAATTTGATCTTAAAAAACATAGGGGCAAGACAAGAATATTGTAGAAGGAGGAAATGAGTTCAGGTTATTCATTTTTTTCACAAATTATTTTATTGATAGGAGGATATTTTATATTATTATTATTATTATTATTATTATCATTATTATTATTAAGAAATAAATTATATTACAAAACATTATTTCACCTATCATTTGATAGTGTTTGTATAAGTAGTATATTTTTGTTTAATAAAGTCTTTACGATTCGTTCATTTTTATTTGTGAAATGTGTCATGTCATATTATACGAACTATGAGATAGTTTTAAATTAATATTTTTTTAAAAGTGTTTATGTATTATTATTAGGTGTCTATATATATCAACTCAACCTTGTTTATTAGACATGTATCTCATCGAGTTCAATCGAATTAAGTGACAAATTCAACTCTAAAAATTGATCCAATTTAATTTTAAAATTAGATAAAAGACACATCAAACTCAATCTAACCTCTCTTTTGAACAACATATACTATTATCCACCTTACCAAACTTCATATTAAATTGCCTGTAACGGGTAGATTTGTCCAAGTAGTACCCAAAGTCGGGAAATTCTATAAAACAATTTGAAAATTGATAGAAAATTATTTAATCATATATTCTCTTTGAAATAAAATATAAACAAAAATAATATATAGTTAAAAAAATTTATGTATCTAAATTAGATTTTTAATTACATACATCTAACATTTCTACCATGTCTACTAATTATATATTTCTTTCGAGGGAAGTACATGCTAAGAAAGCCGGCACTTGATATTTTCCTTTTGTTATTTTTCATTTTTTGATATCATACTTTTGTTATTTTTCTTAACGTCTCTTTTCAGCATTGGATGCATGCACATGGACATGGTTGCATATATACAAGCACTTGTGAACATTTTGATGATGGTAGCCCCAAGTGTGAACATTAGTTTTAGGCCATATGCCACTATATATGGTTGAGTTTTTATCAAGGAGTAGAAAAATAACGCTTGTACTTAACTGTTCTTTTTAAGGGAGCAGTATCAACCGTTTATTGGACATTAATAAAGTGATGATTAAGATCAATATATAGCCCCCACTAGTCAAACTTAGATAGGTGTCATATCAAAAAGTCAAAGAAATTAGTTAAGATAGGAAAAAGAATACGAGGCTTTTTTTTTAACTAAAACAAACATTTTTCTAATATATATGATGGAAAAAAAACTCATAATTAATTAATTTGTCTCTAAAATCTTTTGATGGAAGAACTTATCCCTGTTTGGTAGTTGAGTGTAATGTGGTTGGTTGGAGTGCGGTGCCCAAAATAATTTTCGAGTTTAATTAATGGACATGTTTGCTATAAATTTTAAAAATAAATTTAATTTTAACTTTATATTTTTAAAAATAATTATTATGATTACTTACTTAAAAATAATATAAATTATTTCAGATTCATTTATTACCGATTAATAAATAATAATTTTGACATTTAACAATTTAGATATTCGTTATTAAAAATTTTAACTTAATAAAAAATATCTTTATGAGAAGTTTCTCAAAATGGTTTTACATTTTCATTTATTTTGTGAAAGAAATTTCATTTTTCACAAAAAAAAAAATTGTAGCAAATAAATAAAATGTTATGATAAATTATTTAAACTAATTTTTATATGAAATTTTTTTAAAAAGTTTTTTTTAAACAAGTTACAAACAAAAAGATGAAATACTGTAATAATTATTTTTCTAAAAACTGTACAAACTGGTCTAATATTTGGAAATGTATATCAATCTCCAATCTATGTTACTCTCGGTTTTGCTCCATTTTATAGTCGCAATTTAAATATACCATTGAACTACTAAAATCTTATTGAACGTATATGTAATAATATATTGGCCGTGCATATTCCAATTTTTTCATAATTTAAGTCATCATCTTTGATACTCAATATTCTGTTCCCATACATGAATAAAGACTAATTTAGGTTTTAATTATTTAATCAAATGTATCAAAGCAGGGGTCTCTTATATGCCCAAAGGAAAAATAACGCCAGAATGATTGAATGTGCATTAATATTAAGAAAGAAGAAAAAGTAAGATAATATTTGAAACAAAAGGGTTTGAAACACAACAAATAATTGAGATATGCCCCGATTAAAAGTACTCTCTTTCTCAAAACAGATAAAGCATGGAAATTTTAGTTTGTATTGGTCATATACTAATGCAGCGTAATATATTTATTAGCTTTAACTTTAGAGTACGAGCATGTGTATTACTATAAATAAATAAAAAATAAAAAAAATAGAGTACAAGCATGTGATATTTAATAGGTGAGATAACATATGTTAGTGCATGCCTATAATGTAAGAGAAAATATATTATACAGAGTTAGAACCTTTACCTACTTTCTATGTCTTCGACAATATATATATTAACTGGACATAAAAAATACATTAATTTAAGCTGTCCAAGATTAAAGGTATATCACGCCATGTGCTTCACTTATATAATAATAATAATAATAATAATAATAATAATAATAATAATAATAGTAATAATAATAATAGTAATAAATAGTAATAGTAATATATAATAATAATAATAATAAAAATAATAATAATAATAA
>JBBPBP010009780.1:4145068-4159532 GCA_037974735.1 Cicer chorassanicum
ATATTAACTACGATAATTATCTAAGAAGAAATATAAATAATAATTACAAAATTTTGTAAAATTAATATTTTCAAGAGCATAAACAAATTTATAATAAATTTATTAATAGTTTAGTTATTTAATTTTGACAATTTCATTGATGGGGTGGATATATAGGTATAAATCCAAATTTTTTTTAATGAGTATTTAAGAAACATTTTTAAGTAAGACTTTTTCCTTGTCCAAAGAGAATGTTAGCTTAGCTATCTAGTTGGAGATAGGGAATTGATTATATATTACCTAATTGGACATTAATTGAAGCTAGATATATAGCTAGCTAGCTGTTGAAGCTTAACATAGTATTATAAATTAGTAACTATAGACTATATTTGAATTTTAAATAAGATTGTTGACCCCTCGTGTGAGAGGAAAGATATTGTTTTATATTGAGTGCATGTTGTCACTCAAAGTAAAGTGGAGATGGAATCAAGTGAAGGTAAGAATAGAAGGTTAAAGGCTATAATATAATAGGAAAGGTATCAATGAATATGAATATGAATATGAGAATCGATGACTTTCAATAGAGAAGACGCGTGCGGTGTGAAAAAAGGAAGGAATAAAGTGTAGTTTTAGACGTGAGCTTGATGGCCTATGAGATACTAGAAAAATCCCTTGTGGTTCAAGAAATGCTCAAAGAGATGCAAAAGATATTATTATAATAAGGTCACCAAAAGAAGCATATAGCTATAGCAATTTGCAAACTAATTATACACCCCATACATAGCTTTCGGTAAATTATTGGTATTTTCCATATATAAATAAGTATCTTTTAGAGGTAGAAATATCCCCACTTATCTTTTTAATGCTAAAAAATGACAGCTTCAAATTGAGGCCACAAAAGGGGTTGTTTGTGTGTTAGAGTTAAGGAGCTTGCGTGAAATATTTATCTTATAGTTATTGTCAATTATAAACTATTATAAGAAAAGTTAAGACGACTCTCTTTTTCGTTGATATGAGATAGGTGTCAAAGTCAATCAATGCACCCCGTTTGCTGCTTGACGATGGATTAACTCGTCAATAGCAAAGAAATAACACTAAATGTGGAATCGGACAAAACTTCATAGTTTTTGGACGTTATAATCCCAGGTTCCATTGTTTTCGGCCTACTGCAATCTTCACTTATCTTTCACTCCTTTCCTTTCTTTCACTTGGAATCAATTTCATTCAAATTAATAATCAAATATCATATGTAATTTGGTCAAAATTTCTTTGGACGGCTATGAACATCCGGACAATGACATAAAGCACTCACTTATTTAATGTGCAGTATAGATATATAGCAATATAGCATTCTTTTTCACTTTTAGGAAGTAGAAATTTGTTCTAGAGATGTAAAATTCATTTAACATGTTTAGATATCTTGTCGAGTAGAATTAATTTTAATTTTAAAATTAATTTTTAACTTAAAAGTTAAGATTTATGACTTTAAATACAAATATAATTTTTAAACTAAAATTTATTGTTCAACTTATGTTTTAAGTCAGTATATCTAAATAAAAATTACTTTGCATGTTAACTCACTTTTAATTTACCTAAAAAGATTCACTTTTAATTAAAATTAGTTAAAATTCAAAATCATTTTTTACAACCGCAGAACTAATCCCACACAAATTGTTTATTACTGTTATCATCAAGATCAAACCAATCAACTTACCATGGCCCACAAGGGGGAGACAAAAAAAAATAATTGCCCAATTCTTTTGGTGAATAACATTTTTTAATCCAACTCAGTTTTTCGAAGACTCTACTACAAGTATTATTCCATCAGACTGTAAACAAAAATATTCTGAAAACTAACCGATATATAGAATATGCACCATTACTCATTTTCAGAGTTAATATGACCCACTATTGGTGATACTGGTATGAAACTATCAGCAATGGACAGTTAGGTAGGTAATAATTTTAAAAGGCTTAATATGTATTGGTAATTACTTTTTTTTGCTGGCTTAAATGTATTAAAGGGGTCTGTGTAATTTGAAGTTTGATAGAGGTAAATTAAAACATAGTTAATAATTGTTCCAGCTTTTCTTTTGCCTTTGCGAAAACAGAAAATAATAATTGTTACAGCTAGTTCAGCAAGATCGAATTCAGGTACTACTCAAACGATTCGGTCTAAATTTAGTTTCATTAATAATTAACTATTTGAGCTCAGTGGATTGGTTATCTTTACACCGTGCTAGTATCAATGAAATTATAAGTATCAGATTTTATTTTCTTTAGCATCAAAATCCATCCTGTCTCACAAGTGGCACAAGAGTTTTATTGTTCTTTAAGAACTTGGTAACTTTAACAAATATTCAAACACTTGTACCAAAAAGCATTCTGACCCCTCAATCATAACACTATCAATTTCTTAGGGTGAGAATTATCGTGTGACCAATAATATAATAAAGACTTGTATTAATGCAGGTGATCTTTTGTTAGATTGCTAAGGACAATTACACCTAGGAATGTTTTTTCTGGCACATTGTTAACGAAGATTATGTAGTTAATCCATTATAAACAAATGTAACACTTGTTCAAAGGCAAAATAATAAGGAAAGACTATCACTTAAAAGTTACAAATTTTATGTTTTCATACATGACAAACATGTACCAAATCAGAATTTCGAGACATCAAATTACTCACAATCCGTAAATGTTAAATATACAACAGCAAATGCTAAAGTGACATGATCAAAAAGACTGCCTACAGAAACTTCAACACTAACACACGTGTTTCCCTCTAAACCACTTGGGAGCAATAAAATTCATATATCAATATAAACAAATTGCACATAAACTTTCCAGCATACAACGTTTCATCATCAGTGCCTTGAACGGTTTCTAATCCTGAAATGTCAACTTTATGAATCAGTATATGATGAGGCACAAACCTGAGGCACAGGAAACGAAAACCAACACAATTTTACCTGGGAGATCGAGAATAAGGAGAGCGTGAATGGGACTGCGAACGGTTTCGGGAAGGGGACCGAGAATTGGTGCGAAGAGACCGTGAACGAGAGCGAGAACGGGAGTAATATCTTCTTGAACCCCTGCTTCTACTTGGACTTTTACTACGTCTGTGTCTTCTGCAGTTAATCATACAATTTCAAAAATAATTAACCAGAGGGAAAAACAAAGCAAGGCTCTATTTGCTAAAATAGCACAGTTTTATGAAAACTCTGAACCAATCACTGTTTACCACTGTTGAGAAGTTTCAAGCGCATAAACAATTCACACCTAAAGGTAAACAAGAATCACATCACCATATTCCCTCTCAACCTGAGGCAATACGTTGCCTAGTTATCTAATATAAATTGGTAAAGACAAACATTGGATTTCCTCAGGTAGGACCAGGCATATATGTCCTACGCAACTTGAGACAAATTTGGTCGTAATGACTAGTTTAGTATGATGAATCACTCCATTAAACCAAAGGTTACTGATCTTTATCTTATGAAAACATTAGGTTTGCTAAAACATTTAGCATGTGTGATGTGTGATTAAATACCTTGGTGGAGAACGACTGTAACTCCTGCTGCGGCTGCGATGTCTATACCTACTCAATCGACTAGTCTCAGCAAGTTTTTCCTGCCTCTGTCGCTCTTGTTCTCTTTTCTTGGCTAGTTCTGCAGCAGTATCTTTTTTAACTGCACAGGGAAATGGTAAGAAATATAAATATCGGGAACTGATATAGAATTCATAAAATGTTGAAGTTTATTTGTTTTGCGGTTGAAAAAAAATATTCCAACAATCATACTTTGTTTATTTAGTTGCTTGTTCATGATCCTTTTGAGTCTCTCTTGAGGAGTTTCTTTCTTCTCCCCTTGTTGAGGTTTTAAGAGCCCTCCAGAACCACTTGCCTTTAACTTTGCTAATGCTGAACCTGAAGATGTGCTGTAGAAAAGAGAATAGCAACAAGCAGAGAAATAAGTAAATAAAAAATATTCACATAAATGCCCCTTTGTAATAACAAATGAAAGTCTGGCAGTAATAGTAACTGTTGGATGAATATAGAATGGATATTGATGCAAAATTTAAGGGTCAACAGAGTATATGGTGTTAGACCGTTGACTCAGAATACTAAACCCCACATTTGGAGAGTGTATTGTGTACATGAGCAAATACAAGAATATGGAGTAGACGAATAAACCAGCTACGTAAATGCCAGCCAGGGGGGTCAGCTAGTAAATTATGTTTGTCTTTTTAAAGGTTATTATTCTGTTGTATTATATTTTTGGCTAATTTTTCTGAGGTTGTTTTCGCTTATTATCTAGCATTGGCAGAGGGGACCATTTATCGGGAACCTGGACTCATCGCATTGGAAGACTTGTTGATTGTTTAGTGGAAACAAAAACACTTCCTTTGCAGGAGCTTGGCCCTGGGTATTTATGTGTATGGATTTGCTGAATCACTTTTAGACACCTTGTATACATATTTCAGAATTCAATGAAGATTTTTCCAAAACAATATGCAGTTCAATTATGGTTATAACAGAAGGTACCACAAAAACCATACAATAAAAACTCCATTCAAATATACACTGTTGGGTATATAAGTGTCAATTTCACAAGCCCACTAATTATTGGCTCCGGCCTACATGTTGGAGGAGCCAAAAACATTTATAGTTAAAAAAACCCAATAAAGGAAGTCCCAAAGCTAAAAATCCCCTAAAATTATGTGGGTTGGGACCAATGGCCCTACTTTTTCAAATTTAATTCGATGTTATTCCGAGAAAACAAATTTTGATTTTTTTATGAAATTTTTCCAAGAAAAAATAAATTTCAGAAGTTTTTCAAGAAAAAAATCCCAATTGACAACATTTGGCCCATGAGCACCCTCCTCACTTAGACCCATAAAAAATAATAAAATCAAGGGCCGGCCGGGGCCATTAAAAATTATCTCAATAAAGGGTCTAATGTTAAAGGACTTAGTAGGAAGCTTTTTAAGCGGGGCTTTGAACTTTGCAGCTTAATTGACAGCTCTACTTTTGGGGTGAAGATATACCTTACGGATTGCTTCAAGACTTTGGCGCTCTTATCAATAGATACACCAGATGCAGGATCGACATGCAATGCCTCGAGTATGCAACCAGATGATGACCTGCAAGACAGTAGAGGTATCAGATAAAAATATTAGTAATATTTCCATGCAACTACAGATAATTATGCAAATTTCATTTCAGGGAACAATGAACTTCAAATAGGAAGCCTCCTCCATCTTCCTCTTGGCAGTTACCCTGACACTCCTAGTCCTGATCTATTCTAAACCAAAAAAAATTGCCTCAGGCAACAATATGGGTGATATGCTGCACAGAGAAAAGACTGTCCAATCTATCTTGGCAAGAATTAAAGGTCCAGTGCTCCGACCGGTTTAACACATCAACTTGAGATGTAGGAGATCGCGGTGGAGAAAATCCTTCACGTCTGGGTCCATCTGCTTCTCCAGAGCCACCAAATTCAGTTATGTATTCTATTTTAGCAGTCCTTGGTTTGCCTCGGAGAATATCATCAGAATGACTGCTCCGTGAATAACGCCTTGCATAGGATGGAGAATAGGACCGTGATCTGGATCTTGATCTGTAAATTAAAAATGGCAATAAAATTACAAAAAAAATCCTGAAATGGATGAGTAAGATGGAAAATGAATGTGTACATAACACCCTCCAGAGTCCTAAAGCAGGAACCCTAATCGTATACCTTCTAGAACGAGAATAAGCTTCGTAAGTAGGACTTTGCCTTGATTCCCTGCATGTATATATTGAGTGCATCATTAAGACTAGTAAGCAAAAATAACTCGCTATCCATTTGTCAGTAAGAGCACAGTTTCACATATTCTTCACTCAATCTGAAGCAGAAAAATATCAATATTTTCTACCGGTAGGGGTCGTGATGTAGGACACGAGTTCCAGAACTCCGTGTAGCTTCTCGTTCTCTCTCCCTTTCAATCTGAGAAGCCTTCCTTCTTTCCTTGCGACTGAGTTTCTTCTATAAAATTTATAACATATCATTCAAAACGTCTACGCAGTAATCTCTAAATAACAGCCAAAATAGTATCCATTCTTAATATGAACATTTCCACTTACAATTGCAGGATCACCTTTGATTATCTCCTTTTGTCTTTTTTGTTCCTCCTTGGCTTTCTTATCCATGTAAACAAGCCAACCATACCTTTTGACCCCATATTCTTTTGCAATTACCTCCATTCCTTCATCATTGCTATCATCACTGTTAAATTCCTCATCATCCTCTTCTTCTTCATCTTCCTCGTCATCGTCATCTGAAATCTGGGATTCTTCTTTGCCATTTGCTTCATAAGAAAACCCAACCTGTGAGTAAGATCCTTTGCTTGCAGCAGGCTGTGATAAATTAGATCTACAAATGTACATGAAAACAAACAAAATAAGTTTATCTTTTTTTATTTAAAAAAAAAAGTCTATCTTTCACAAAGTGTACAAACAACACATCGTATAACGCTGCAGATAATATATCTACAGACCAATCCAGACAACAAGAATAGATAGAAAAATTCACAAATCAGAAGATAGGTTCACAATTAAGCACACAAACAGAGCATAACAAATTCACAATCGAAGGACAAATTGACAAATCACTAAGTCCAGACTCCAAAATGTCTTAAGAGAGAAAGATGGGTGGGACTGAGTTCTCGTTGGAGTTGGATTCAAGCTCATCAAAGCTGGCTTCATTCACCTCATTGGCATGTTACATTCATAGCATATACAACAAAAAATTTGCTCATGTTTTATGGTTCATGAATTAGTTTATAGTGGGAGCAATGGAGAAGAAGCGTTCATGTAGGAATGCTACATGCATATTTGGAGTCGAGTGTTACCACTTTGAGGATAATGTTTTGTACATTACGGAGCCTTGTCCTTCAACAGTTGCATTTTCAGTTTTTTGAAAAACATTGAACTACTGTCTTTCAGGCATATAAAGGAAAATTAACCATTATGTTGTAGACTCGTTCTAATGCCCCTCAAACTTGCAATTTTAGGCAAGTCTATGTCACTTTACTCAAGTTTACATAAAAACCATTTTGTAAGCAACATAACTCAATTTTGAGATCTGGAGTTATATACTCATACAATTCTATGTTAACCCAAGAGTTTGACAATCATTGAAATAATGACTCATAATATAAACAGTAGTTCTTGGAAGCACAATATTGTTACTTAACCATCTGATTATTTGCAATAAGAACAAAAAACAGACCCAAAATCAACAGTTATTTACTAGTTTATTTCTCCAAACCATGCATATGCAGATATATGGATACATCAATGCTTAAGTTTTGCTCAGATATGACATGAAACAATTAGTTAAATATAAATGGAAAGAATCTCCCAACCTATCTGAAGCAAATGGAGCAGCAGCCTTGGCCTCCATCTCTTGAATTACATGTTGTAAAGCCTCCTCATCAGTAACTGTTAACATTAAAAACCTAGTTCGTAAATTCAGCTTTAAAATTAACTCCTGGATATCAGATTGGCCACAAAATTCTAGAACCCTTTGCCTTTGTATTGCTTTATCGGGAAAAAACAATGTTGACGAAAGAGAAGACATACAAAAGACAACAATAATCAAACTGTTCATGTTATGAGAATCAAACTCGTCGTCAAGAAATAAAAAAGTACCGACATCCTCTACGCCGATGCTTTATTAAATCCCGATAACGCTCAAAATTAACAAACTCTTCTAATTCTTCTTCCTCTTCAGACTTTTCCTGGACACGCCTAAAACTAGTATCCCGAATGAAATCTAGCAGAGCACGCCCATCAAATCTGTCAACGCATAGAATTAGCACTCAATTATAAATCAAATATATATACAAAAGAATTCACAGGAACAGTAGAAAAACAGCACACCTGTCAATCAAAACATCCTGCTTCCCATTCCAAGGTATCCTGAGACACAGATGAATTATAAGATCAACTATCAAAGCTAAATAAAATATATGTTTTGCCAAACGAAAATTCAGAGGATAATTTTATGTCTTTACCAATTAAAGAAAAAATAAAGATAACTCTATCATTACCAGACATGCATACTGATTAACTCACCTTACTCTGAACCCTTAATTGTACTAAAATTATGATTATGATCCGGACACACGATACAAAAATGATGAGCATCAACAAAACCATTATCTTTGCATTTTGCAGAATACTTCAAAGTTCAATTTTTCTTTTATAGAACTAAATACAGCTAACATAAATGAACAACATAGAAAAATAATAACAAATTATCTTCATATGAAATATGGACCCTCTAAAAGACCTTAAATTACAACATTAATCTTGAACAATAACATAATCAATTTGGCAACTTTCGAAAAAATTTCCATAATCCATGAGAAACGCTACACAATAATTAGAACATTTCCACGGAATTCCCACTTATAATTTTTCATTGAAATTAAAATAAATAATTGAAAAGCAGAAGAAACAGAAATGAGAAACTAACAGGCCCTGCTGATCCTCGGTGGCTTGATAAAGTGCGTCATCTCGATAGGCTCGAGAACGACATCCAACGACCTGAATTGATTGTTGAGGATCTCCGCGCCGTTTTGCAAGATAAACGGCTCGCCTCTGTGCACGTTTTCGAGCCGCGTCCATCATATCGTGAACCTTCTTCTCCGACCTTCTCGCCTCGTGCCACATCTTTTGTTGTTGTTCTTCTTCTTCGTCGCAATCACGAAGCAATTGAAAACCCTAGTTTTGATTCCAAGAGTTCCACAAGATTTGATTTTCCACCAACCGATGATGAATCATGGATTCGAGTGCTTATTGCTTCTTTTGCAGCACTTCTCTTTCGCCCTCTACGTAGCGATTTCTTTTTTGGGCCTGGACTTGCTGCTCTGTCCTACCTGAGGCCCAATTACACTATTGCCTAGAAAATTTTACAACATACCCCTTTTTACTACACTCCTACTACATTTTACATAAAAGTATCTATTTTACCTTTTTTTTTATAATAATAATATTCAGTAAAAATTGGTGTGCTATGTTTAATTGCAGTTTTAGTCCCTCTATTTTTACCAATTCATAAAATTGGATCACTTAATTTAAAATTTGATGTTTTGGTCTCTTATTCCGAGTATTTTAATTAAAAAATAACGATGTGACATATTTTAAATAACGTGATATATAATAGAAGATTAACATCCATGAAATCGCAATAAAACCCTCTAAAAACTTAACTTTCAACTTTGAAATTTTTTTATTTTTGTAACTTAATTAGTGACATATAAATAATTAATGCATTTAGATGATTCTTGTAACACCCCAATTTTCTATGACCAGATTATTATTATTATTATTGAGGAGGAGGAGGAGGAGGAGCTTCAACCTTTCTCACTAACATCTAAGGGAACGCAAACCTTCATTTCTCCTTTATGAGTAATGGGTTTCAAACTTCGGTTTCGGATAACATCTGTTACTACTTATTATAAGTTACATAGAATCTCCCTAAAACCTCTCTAAAATGTGTTTAGGGTTTTTATTGAATTTAGTGTTTGATTAAAGTGAATCCATTAATTTTTTTCTCTTGCATGTTAGGTCAAATTATGAATTTTGGGGCATTTAAGGGACAGAATTAGTGAATTAGTTTTTATTTTGAAAAATATATTTCATGACTAGTTTTTATTTAGTTCGATGTTTGCATGTCTTTTTGCAGGAAAATATCTTGCTTGGTTTTGATCTAGTTATAGGAATGAAAAGTTTTGTTATTATTTTGATACTAATGAATTTTGTATGCAAGTATAAATGATTGATTAGGTGAAATTGATAAGGGGAAAGTATAATCCTTTAAACCCATATAACATCATGTCATTATAATGTCAATAACTTTCACCACAAAGATCGTATAGTAGTTATTCTTAAACCATTAGAAATTAGACAAAATTCTCTTCAAATTAGGTACTTTTGTTATAGTAGGACAAATTTGGATTACAAGTTAGGTAATATTTATTGTCCTATTTTTGTACTTTCATGTCTTCTTTTAATAAATTTGACCAATTATATACTTATCTTGTAAAAATAAAATTATATTTATAAACTAAACATCTCAAGCTTGCCAACAAATGGTCGTTTACTCAAATCGTTTGAGATATTATTTGAATTGTCAAAGTTGATGTACGATTGCTAAATATGTGATTTTTGGACTATTTCAGGTAAATTATTTCTAATCATGTTTGGTTTCCTTTTCAAATTATATATATATATATATAGTTACATGATTGAGAGATTTTATGTATTTTATTTAAAATCATAATATTTCAGTTAGACCTGTCAAAACGGGCTACCCAGTCCAGTTAGGGCTGGCCCTAACGGGTTGCGGGCTTCTTCGGACCGGGCTAAAAAACTCTGTTTTAATATGGGCTGTTAAAATACTACCCGAGTCCGGCCCTAGACGGGCTGCGGGCTGGGCGGGTAGCCCACATATTTTTTTAAAATTTTTTTTATTATATTTTTAATTTTCTTGCAGACTCTTTTAATTTAAAAAATTTCTTCATGTCTATTTAGAAACAATTTAGTTTGAAATTTCTTCATGCCCATTTAAAAATAACTTAGTTTTACATGTCTATTTAAAAACAACTTATATGATATTTTAGATCATTAAAAATACACAATAAAATAACACACAAACTAAGTTCGAAAATCGGATTTTCCAATTAACACAAACTCGATTCAAACCCTTCAAAATAAGGTTTGTACTTTGTTGTGTCTTTGTGAATTCTTAAAAAAATTGGAACGGGCCCAATTTAATTTTTGTTTCTTCGGGTCGTTTTTTTTAGACCAATTTTACTCTTTTTATTTTTTTAAAATTAATTATGCGGGCTACCCGGTACCCATACGGGCTAACCCTAATGGGTAACGGGTTTATTTGGACCGGGCTCAAAAGCCCTGAAAACATTTGGACTGAAATTTTTAGGCCTAAGCCCTATGTTTTAGCGGGCTGGGCGGGCCGACCCATTCGGGCTAGCCCATTTTAACAGCTCTAGTTTCAGTGTATTCATTCATAATTTGATGTAAATTATGTGTCTTTGAGCAAATGTATGAATGAAGTGAATGTTGTTCTTATGTGATGATTATGTATATACTAAAGAATTATTTTAGTTAGGGCGGCGATCCGTTGATTTTAATAGTAACTCTGGGACGAGTTACTTCACTTAATAACTGAATATAAATGATAAATTTTATTAATTCGACTGTTGATTATTGATATAATATAGTATTGATGAAACACACAAAATTTTATATAAATTCAGCTATGTAATCTAACAATCGATAATTACTTATATTTTTTCAAAACTTATTATACGCTCATTTGAAATTATTTAATTATGTATCAAATAGTTTTAAAATTTTACAAAAAAATTTGGAGTTGACATACTCAACAAAAACTTTTGACTTGACGATTGGATTAGTGAAAATCATTGTTTATATTGAGTTATTAAGCGGAGTAACTCATCACATAGTTACTCATGTCTAGTGGCTTAATTTTTTATTTTTGAAAGAATGACTAGAGATATAAGAGGTATTGAATGTAGCTTACAAAAATATAGTATTTTATTAAATTTTGTTATAATTTGTTGAGAGGATTTTTCATGCTTAACACACTGACATGGCTGGGAAACATCTATAATTGTTTTTATTAAATCTATGTTAATGAATTTTATGTTCACTATGTTGGATGATGTTTTCCGATTAACAAATAAATGTTGGAAGTATGAGGAGTATCTGATTTACTCACCATTCATTCAACGTCCTTAGTGAGAGTCAGACCATGTTTTGAGTCTATATTAGAGTTTATAATTTAATTAAATCTTATTTAAAGGTTGTTTAAAAGTTGTAAATATTTTAGTATGTTAAGTTGTGCATGTTTTAAAACATAAATGATTAATTTAAGACAAAAATAAATAAGATCAAATTATTACAACTAAATAAGATAAAAAAAATTAAAAACGTAATTTTTCGTTATTTATTTTAGGGCATTGTTATTTTATCATCTATAACAACAATAGATAATAAAGCCCTTGTGTTCTTTTTTATTTCATTATTGTCCTTATAAAATTATCAATTTTTAATTATTCTCCCAAGTTTTATATTTATTATATTTAAAATGATGCGTAAGTTATACAGAAAATGAAAAAAGATGAAAAGTTAGTGGTTAATCAATTGAGCAATTACTCTATGTCTATTTTTTATGATTAAAATAATTTTTAATCATACTTTATTTATCACTTCATTAAAGTTTGAATTATTGAGGTTCACTTTCCCTAAGAATAAAAAAAAAATCAACTTGATAGTTTTGGTAACAAAACATGCGCTCACTGTAATAATAATCCAAAACAATAGCAGGATTTTTTATTAATAAGCCAAAACAAATGTATTATTTTTTATTAATAAAAATCCCACTAATTATTTAAAAGATTATTATTTGTTTTTCTATAAATATTCTATATTTGGTTCTTGCAAGCTAAGGATCTACACGTAATGCATCCATGCGCGGTATATCCGTACGTATATGCTCAATTAATCAGCACTAGACGAAAAATATAATTTAGATTATTTCAATAATTCACCAGTGACTTCATGATTTTATGATGTGTCTCTTAACCTACCATGCTGCCCATGTATGGTTAGCAGTCCGCACCAGAAATATAGTTATTGTTTTGAAAAATATATAATTTATATTTTCAAGAGAACTTTTAGTTTTATTGATTTCTTAATGCATAAGCTTTAGTTCAGTCTTTGGCAAAACCTTTACAAGAAAAATTAGTATTAACCACGGTTAAAACTTTTAGAAATGTTAAAAATCAATAATAATGTCACGACATTCAGTTATTGGTCTATTGAACACTATTTTTTGTGACTATTTTTAAAAATCTTTGTTAAAAAAAACTTTGCTAGACATTACCTGCAGAAAAGGCCTTCGATAATGTTGGTTTTTTAAAATAAAACTATTTAAGGAATTGGGACTACAATTGGAGTTGGTATTGGTGTGAAGGTGGTTACAATTGAAACCCGTATGAGCAATATAGAGATAAGGGAAATGCCGAAAGTTACGAGTAAAGTTTGTGACACTCTGTTTTAATGCTATGAATAAATCAATGGAAACAACTATTACATTAGAGGAAACAAAAGATGAGCCATTGGCACTGTTTAGTTGAGATTCTAATTCAACGTTGAAAAATTGAAACCGTCGGGGAAGTTGGGTTGGAGCATAATGGGACACGTATTTCTTTAATATTTAATTTTATCTCTTTTATTTATTTATTAGAATATGGATAGAAGGTGTATGTGTGGAATAACTTTTGTGCCTTAGTGAAATATAGTGTGTTACACATTCGTCCTAAATTTTGTTCAGCTTTTTCAATTTAAAAAATAAATTTTTATATATTTGAGAACAGGAAAAAACACTCAACACTTATAGCGTATAAACAATCAACTTTAAATGTTTGAAAAATTGATAGAAGTCACTTATAATTTACATGAAAGTTAAAAAACTAATTACCGTTCATTAAATTTTATAATATTTGTAAAATTATTGTTTTATGAGGGAATACCTCATCATAATTTCAGTGCATATGTGAATTATGAATATGATGGTTATGTATATGATGAATTGTGAGAATTTTGGAATAAGACAACTTTACCAGAAAAAACTCAACTCAATTACAAACTTAGATACCAAAACTTGAGTGCGGAATAAGGCAAGACACGGTCTAGACATCTTAAGTGTTTTTTATTGCCAATTTATTCGATTGGAAATTGATGGAAATAAATATATACTCCGTATTTTATAATACAACTGTTGTTGTTGTATTGATGAATTAAATATTGTTGTCTTGAATTTTTCCATGATATTGCTTTGAACTATTATTATTATTTTTTTAAAAGAGATGGTAATTACTACTATAATTAATTTATACAAATCTAAAATTTTAAATTTAAATTCGATACGTGACATCCAATCTAAAACGACATTAATAATTGTTAATTAAACTAGAAATTGAGAAATATTGCTTTGACTTATTAATTTATAGCATTTGTGGTCAATTGTTTCTTTGTGATATTATTATGTAGCTCACCTATTTTATGTAGCTCTATGCATATTATTAGACTTTCTTTTAGATTTATGACTATATTAATTGATCTTAATTTTATTTAAAATATTTTTTATTTATTAAATATTTGTTATTCGAATTTTTACTTTGGAATGTGGAGATTTCTACCTAGTTATTGATTGTGTTTGTTTAAGATTTTCCAAAATTTTAATAATGATATTTATGAAAATTTACTTAAAAATAGTAGAAATTGTTTTAAACTTGTTTGTATCAATTAAAAAAAAATTAATTTTAACATTCAATAACTTATATATTTATTATTAGAAATTTTAACACCATAAAAACAATA
>JBBPBP010009780.1:4169005-4194560 GCA_037974735.1 Cicer chorassanicum
TTATATTTTATATTGTAATAGTTATTTTCAGATTGTTTATTACACGTTCATTATTTAGATATTTTAATTTAATTTAATTTTTATTTGAAAATATTTTATAATTAAAATTATTATAGAGGCTGACTATAGTGTTAAAATAAATTTTATAAATTTATAAATAGTTTATTAATATTATAAAATTTAAAAATATCTATTTTTTATAATATCTGCATATTATAATTGTTCATTGAATGACATTTAGTCCTAAATGCTTTGAATTGATTTAGTTTTTGGGTTGTTGCGTTTTTTCCCCATTATCGGGATGATTTTGTATTAACCAAGTTAATATGTTTATTTATCAGTTTTTTTATTCAAATGAAAAAATATCATATTTTATTTAATTATTTAATCATATATAAATTATATATAAAATATTATTATAATTGGAATTGCATCTATTAATGTTTTATTTTTATTTGAAATTTAATTAATTAGTTTTTTTATTTAGCTGAAGTATTATTTAGTTGTTCGTACTACTGATACGACTTGTCAAGTTAGACTAGACGATCCGTTATTTAATCTTAGTTGTCCACAACACTCATGCAAATATTGGTGATCGTAGTTTGCACTATGATACATATAATTTTATATGGTCTTTCGGTAGTTACTTTTATTCTATTGGAAATTTTATGCCTTGAAATTTCTGGTAATTACTTTTATTCTATCGGAAATTTGTATCTTAAAATTTCCGGTAGTTAATTTTATTCTACTAGAAATTTCAAAATTTGTATGTAATTTTTTTTTGTTGAAATAAAAATGGAAAAAACACCATTATGTATAAATTTGACTGAAACATTTACAACTGATCAAATTTTCTAGTCACGAGAAGATGTCATATAATGGGTAAGAGAAGTTGACCGACAAAATCGAGTAACTGTTATCATTATTCATTTTCACATAGAGATCAAAAAGAGAGGAAGGAATGTATTATTAGTTTAATGTGTCGAATTCACAAACTATGAGTTACTCTTTATTCTTTTTTCAACGACGACCTTGTTATTAGATTGTGTAGGAGGTCGAACTCGAGAATGTTCCACCGTGTTTTTCGCTCCTCTAGTTCTCACTGAAAAAAAATTGAATGAAAAAATGTAAAAAAAATTTTAAAAAAATGTTGTACCGAAAATTTTGTAAATTTCCGGTAGTTATTTTTCAATTCGAAATTTTCAAAAATGAAATTTCTGGAGGTTTCATTCGGAAATTTGAAATTTCCAGCAGTTATTTTTCAGTACCAAGAATTTTAAAAATGAAAATTTCGGTTAAGAACAACTACTGAATTTTCAAATTTCCAAATATGTTTTAATTTTTACTGTATACTTAAGGGTATTTTTAGTAAGTTAAGTGATAAATTTTTTAAATTGAGGGATATAAGTTCAATTGTGGAGGTACAAAATCTAATTTTTTTGTATTTGTGATATATGTGTCGAATCAAAATATTTTGCAGTCTTTAGTATCAAATTAGTCATATGAATGTTACAAACAACTTAGATCGGATATCCGACCTTTAGATCGAATAAGATTAATTGTATAAGTGGTAGATACAACTAATTAGATCGGAAAACCAATCATTTAATCAAAGTGGATTAATTGTATGAGTGTTAAAGACAACATAAATTGAAAAACCAAATATTAGATCAAATTTGATTAGTCATATAGACGGTATAAACTATTTATATTTAAAAATTGTTTTAATTTATATAAAATAAATCGTATTTTATCATAATGCGACTAAACTTTGCAAATACACTCCATTTCGCATCATGTTATTTTTAATATGTTGCATACTAAAATTCCTAAACCGTATTTTCATATTTAAATTGCAGTAAAGAAACTAAAAACAATATGCAGTGACATAATAAGAATTAGAACCAATTGAATAAATCAGCCTCAATTTGAAATGGTTAATCAAATAATCCTTTGTTCGTAAAAACGTGGTAAACTAAATTCAATAAGAATCGAAATATCGGTAATTAGCCAAATAATAAAAATAAACGTGGACCAAATACTAATACTATTTTTTGGCTAAAAGGTACAAGTTGGTCTTCAAAAATTTATCTTGACAGGAGTAAACAATTTCCTATAATCGTGTCCTATGAAGAATATTCATGTTCCCATGCTAATAGCTTTTGAAAATTTTATGTACATTATTTATATTTATTTACATAGGAAGAACAAATAAATTAAGAGCTATAGTAACGTTATATCTAATTTTAGGAATTTTTATTTTTAAATCTTTAACATTTTTTATAGATAAGTAATATGATTATTTTAAAAATTAATACATAACTGCGAGATTTGAGATTCAAACTCAATATATAATATACTTAATAATTTCAATATTTATCGCTTTTAATATTTGTCGTTATGACTTAAATACGTAAACCATAACACTCTATAGTTATTTTCAATACATGATATAACTAAATTATTAAATTAACAAATATGTCCATATTTTGAAGTTTTTTATGTCAAATCCAATGCAATAATTTTTTACGATAATTTTTTTAAAATATATTTATCTATATATATAATATTTTTATCACGCGCATGACACAGACTCAATTACATTAACAATTTTTCTACACTAGTAATTTTCTAAAGGAAATGGTTTTGCCACATATACACACAGCATATAACCATATATGCATCATCATGCACTAGATTGACCAAATTCTATATACTATAAATTATATCTTAATTTAATTTTAATATACGCTGGTTCAAATAAGGTGGATAAATTACAACGATGATATTTGAAAATTTTAATATTTTATATATTCATCTAATATTTTATTTTCTCTTTATTCTTTTTTTCTATCACATTATTAATATATTATATCTATTATCAATATTTCTATTTAATTCTCAGTCAAGTAGTTAGCTAGGTGTATGTGGACACCAATTAATTTTTAGATAAATTACTTGCATGACTTAGTCATGAAGGTGTATATTATATTGTTCTTCTTAATCTTGATATATTTTTTTGACTGGGAATTTTTAGTTTTGACAAAAGACTGAGAATCTTGAGAGTAAACTTAGCCATAAATTTACTATGGTAATTGATAAAATAAAAATTCAAAATATGTAAAAGAGAAAATTTCATAAAAACGCTTCTTTTGAAAGTAGAAGAAAGTCATAAAAAGATTGTTAGTATTCATTTGCTTCCATTATCCATACTTTATTTAATAGTACAATACAATGTTGGGCGGTCATAAGAGCCACATTAATAATATGGTCTAAACTCTAAAGCAAAGAAAATGAAGAAATAAAAATGAAGGCTACGTACCAAATTGCCAATTGACGAAAGATGACAAAAAAAAAATCAAAATATATAGCTGCCGCGATATGGAGAAAGAGTTAGGTGAGGGCAAAGAAAAAAAAAATCCTTTTACCCACTTCGTCCCATTATCTCCTTATCCATAATATTATAAAAACATGCATATGTTGAATTTGTGTAATTGTTTTCCCCTTTCAATAATATTTGTAATTTTCTTCTTTAGCATGCAATTTGGAAATGCGTCTTACTTCATCTCCATCTGTCTTATATAATATACCAAAAAAAAAAATTAAAAAAATAAATAGAATTTAAAATTTAAATTAAATACATTCACTTTTTTTTTTTAAATTTATTTTTGTTTTTATTTTGAGACTGAATTCATAGTACATACCATTAAACTTATTCTAGTTTTATTTGGTTAAACAAAGACATTCTTATTAAAAATTGGACTAATTTATACGAAATAATTGAGATTTATTAATTAATCATTATGGAATAAATATTATATGGACCTATTTGCTTAACATTTTTGCCGCTTCCCACTATTTTCAATTTTTCAAAAAGAAATGAAACACATAATGCTTAGCACACGCGTCTATACATTTAGAAAGCAAAGAAAAAGAAGAACGCACTATCTTTAGATTATTAGTGTGTCACAATTTAAATGAAATATACATGAAAAGTGTTTGTGCAAGAAAATGTACTAGAAGCTTCCGTTCAGAAAGTTTCGTAAGAAAATAAAAAACACATTTGGAGAAAAAGCCTACCACGATTCTTGCGAAAAGCGCGTTGTATATTTCTTGCCCCTCTATCAGCCGTGCATAAAAAGAAGTGTCAACTTATAACTTATACGAGAAAAGATAGTGCGAAAACAATTTTTTATTATTTTATTAATTAATAATTACACCATCATTATTAAGATAAGTATTTTTATCAATTTCTCACAGTTCTTAATAAAAAAATGACTATAAATAAAAGAAAAAAAATTATCTATAAATAAAAGAAAAAATAATAATTTTCTTAAATATCTTTTAATTGATAATTAGGGAGTTTTGCACAATTATAAATATAAAATTGAAGATAATACTTGAAAAAATATACATAATATTAATTAAATAATATAATTAAAAATAAATAAATTAATATTACATTTAAAAACTGAAAATGAATCAATTTTGAAATATTTGTTTTTTAAAAGTGAGATTCTTTGTCATCTTGAAAACGGAAGCAATAATATACTTTTTTAATGTTAAATATATAAAATACAAATAAATATATTTACTCCAAATTTTAAGTCAAATATTATTAGAAGGAGTAAATCTTTAATTTAAAGTTCCATCTATTTATGGGTATGTGTGGAAACGGTTTTGTTTGGTCAAAATAAACATGATAGATTTTGAAGTGCATAGGAAAATTTCTAGAACCCACGTCACTTATTAAGGTTGAAATATGTTTGGCTTGGTATTTTGAGAACTATAAAAGAGTCTCGCCCAAGGATCTTGAAGGAGAATTAATATTACTAATTGAATTTATGGGAAATTATGGTACAATTAGTGACCCAAATTAACTTCATAGATGTGGATTGAATCAATGGATTCTGATCGTCAAAGAAAGCCTTCGGAAAGCTTAGTTCATTCTCGATTCTTCCTTTCTGGTTTCTATTGTTGGGATTGGGAGTTTTTAACCGCTCTTCTCCTCTTTAGTTGTTCTTTCTAGACACAAAAATTCCTCGTTATTTTTTTTTTTAAAAAGGGCTTTTAATTTTTATTTTTGAAAATATTACTGGTTAATTAGGAAAAAAAATAGTTGAAGGGTAGATCGGGAAAAAAAATGTCGCAACGGTCGGTGCCGGCGCCGTTTTTGACGAAGACGTACGAGATGGTGGATGATACGGCGACGGAAGATGTGATATCATGGAGTGAGAGTGGTGAAAGTTTTGTTGTGTGGAAACATGCGGATTTTTCAAGGGATTTGCTTCCGAAATATTTTAAACACAACAACTTCTCAAGCTTTGTTCGCCAGCTCAACACCTATGTATGTTACTCTTCCTCTTCCTTCTCTCTTTTTACTTATTATTTTGCCGCGTTTGATTAGGATGAGTTCCACTATGAAAATTATAATTAATTATTTAGGTTGATTTAGGTCAATTGCTTTTACTAGATAGTTAATGAATTTTAATATTTATTTTTGGAATGCATTAATTAACTATTTTATTGTTGATTTTGTCTCAAAATATATATTTTCTTAGAAATTCAAAATTAATAGCACTTATTTTTCTATTAATTTTTTTTTATTTTAAAAAGACTTTTAAATTACTTTAATCACTACTACCAAAAACATTTGATAATAATATATGCATAGGAGTGTTCAATATATATGGAGAGTGAATTTGGTTGTTTTGAATCTGCAGGGATTTCGAAAGGTCGTGCCAGACAAATGGGAATTCGCAAACGAACATTTCAAGCGAGACAAGAAAGAGCTTCTCTTCCTAATCAAACGCCGCAAAGTCGTTCCCCAACCGTCGTCACATCCCCCGGAAGCCGTTAAAACCGGCGCCGAAGGCAACTCTCAATCAAACTCCGGCAGCGATGGCGTGGGGTCCACATCAACTTCCACCTCATCCTCCAATTCAAAGAACCCTGGATCAGTAGAAACAACAATTCCCCAAAGCGCCAATTTATCGAGCGAGAACGAGAAATTGAGAAAAGATAACGAAACATTGAGTTCAGAATTGGCACGTGCGAAAAAGCAGTGCGATGAGTTGGTGGGTTTTCTAAAGGACCGTTTAAACGTGGGTCCCGATCAAATCGATCGCATTTTGAAAGATGGTAGTTGTGAATTTGTTGAAAATGCGGTAGGTGAAGAAATTGAAGGTGGTGGTGGAAGAAGAGATTGTTTGAAACTGTTTGGTGTTTGGTTGAAAGAGGAAAATTTAACAGACAAAAACAAGAGAGCCCGTGAACAACAATTGGGCTTTGGTGGGCCTCGTGTTAAAGTCACAAAAACTGTTGTTGACTTTAGTGATGTTAATGTCATCAAGAGTGCCAAGATTTGCAACTGAAATAGTATCAACTTAGTTTGCCACGTCACGTTCACAAATACAATTTGTTTTTATAAATAAAAAATTAATACCGAATTTGCTACCCCTACTATCTTTGTTTCACATGTTTAAGTTCTGTTAATTTTAATCTAGGTAATAAGCTTATACGGATATTAGTATTTGCAGTTGTAAAATAAACAAATAATATGATAGTTGATGTATGACTTATGTCAATTAACGTAGTTGTTAGTATTATGTCGTTTGGTTTGGTGATACTGTTGACAAAAAACAATAAAGTTTGGTGACACACATTACACACTATAGTGGTTCTCGAAAGATCCTATTCTATAGATTTGAATAACAGCGCAAAAACAAGTTAAAAAGGAGAAAAAGTACATATTTTCACCTAAAAACGTGTAAAAAGTGCCATTCTCTCACCTTATCTAAAAACTAAAAAAGAACAATTGTCCATAGTTGCATGATCCTGGCAATGGAATATACTTTATTAGTTGTCATTTTTGTGCATTGCCATTAAATGATCAATAAATTAATGTGCTGCATGTGTGAGAAAATGACACACAAAGTAAAGAAGTATTTGGGTCCTCTATTTCATCATGTCCCTACAACACCTAAAAAACAAGAGTGAGGTAGCTGAGGCAGTGCACAACTGCACATAGCATTGAAATATTATTGAGAGAAAGAGATGAGATAAAAGATACAAGTAGATCACTGCATGGATTAAGAGAACTTACATCAGCAAAGAGTATACCAATGACATTTAATTTTAAGTTGTTTCAATTAGATTTTTCTCTCAACATTATCACTATTGCCTGAAAAGAATTAACTTATTCCAACAACTAAAAAATTAGGAAATAACCCAACTTCTTCTTGTTTGACAACTAATTGATAATTATCGCTGAAAATAATATAATTTTTTGACAACAACATAACACGTGCTAAAACTAACATAACATTTTGGTAGCTTACATCAATTTGTCTCACATACTTGTTTTTATTGCAGAGGGGTTTGTTCGTATGTGATGACAGAATAATAGAGTATTTTGAATGCTATTCAATTAGTTAGTCAACTAGGTGATAGAGATAATTCTCTAATGCTTATTCACCTCTAGGAAAGTTGGTTGTGCTATGAGTGTTACTCTCTTGTTCACTATATTCACTCCTTAACAAATGGAGATAGAGAGTTTTAGATGAAGTCACATTTTTAGATAAGCCAACCAACCAAGTGGCCGACACCTTAGTCTAGATCACTTTTTTTTTTCCTTTCATAGTTTGATGTTATTATGTTTTTTTGTATGTTCCTCAATTGGCTGTTTCGAGTAATCAACTATCCTAGAGTTTTTAAATTTGTTTTGGGCTTTGGTCCCCCTTATTCATTTTAAAAGTGAAATTCTTTAATCATATGCCACTCACAACACATTCTCGGTAGAAGTTGAGTTTTTTAGTCATAGTGGTATCTTACTTTTCAAAACTCAATTCGATTGTCAGTATGCAATTTATGCAAAAACCACTTATTCTTCCATCGAATCTAAAACTAATGGCCTCTGGTCAGGCTTAACCTACAGAACGTTGGGGCTACTTGAATATTGGTTGAGATGAACTATTATCACTCTAATTCCTATATCACCAAATTAGATGATCACATACTCTACCAACACAACACCCAAAATTTATCAAGAGAATGGTTAATAGTGCCAAGTCTCTAGTTTTTGTTTATGAGCTAGAGTGAATTCTCTGGTTTTAGAAAACAATTAAATATTTTAATTTTAAAATTTAGTTCTAAAAAAAATGTTCTGCAAATTAAATTATGCAATACATATATATATATACCTTAATTTCTTAAATTCATTTTAAAATTTAATTTTTGTCGAACATTTTGAAAAGAAAGCTTCGAGTTTTGCTGTTTTTCATAATTCTCTATTGAATATTTTAAAGTAGGTGAAAAAATTGTAATTATTTTACCTTTCAAATGAAGTTTCATTATTCGCATATTTTAGAGAAAGAAATTCAACCAATTTTGGTAATTTCAGTCAAAATTTTGTCTGGAATATTATTCTTTTTATCTCAGATGTGTTTTTTATGAATAAAGCTCATCTTCCTTATTATAGATTCTCTTGTTATGCTTGAGTTTAGTTGTTGCTCTCTTACCTCACTTTGTATTTTTCCTATATTTTTATTAATAATATATTGTAGATGATTGGCGCTAGTGATACATTGACACCCTTCCATTGACTTAAAAAAAGTAATAATTATCATTTATGTCATTTTTTTTCTTCTTTTGATTTAGTTCTTTAATTTACATTTGATTTTCACCATTAGATTTTAAATTATATTAAATTATGCATTGGGTGCTTTAAGTTTAACAATTTTATCAAATTACTTTCAAACTACTTTGAGTCGAAACATCATAATAAGTAGATTGTTCAAACTACTTTGCATATGAAAGAAGTTAATGCAAGATATATTATTACAACATTTCGTAGAGTTTCTAATGATATGATAATTTTAATTGCACTAATCGTAATTGAGACCCAATTAGGAAACAAAATAACTAAGTGACAATTGGTTTAAACTTTAAGCCATAAGTGATTTTTGCCTTTATTTTCCACGGGGTTAAATATGTTTTTAGTTCCTATAAAATTTCATCATTTTGATTTTAGTTCCTGTAAAATAAAAATATAATACTTAATCCATACAAAATTATCGTGCATGTAATTTTAGTTCCTCTTGTTAAGACAACATATAATTTTGAATGAATTTTTTGCAAACATCTTTATAACATTGTAAAAATTTATTTCACAATAAACAAGTTCAAAATTCGATTTCTAAATTCATATGTTTGTTACTTTTATCTTAAATGTTTTACATTTAAAAAATTCATATTTAATTCATCATAAGTTAAAAAATTTTAAATTTTTGTTGATGAAGTTTTTATAATATTCTAAACACGATTACTAAAAAATAATTTTAAATGTTTAAAAATTTGAAAGAATATGAAACATTTTTTATTTAAGTAGAGACCAAAACGATTTGTTTTATAATTTTGTAGGTGTTAAAATTGAAAAGTTTGAAATTTTATAAAAGTAAAAACATATTTATAATTTTTCTTTACTACGATTAAGGGTGAGAATATGTTGGAATGACCGAGAGGGGTCTACGGTTTAACCTACGTTAGATTTAAGTCAGAAAAAAGCATGTATAGTTAAAAATGTCAGCTACAAATTACCTAATAAGCTTTTAACTCTATTAGTCGATTTATTTAAATAAATATAAATAATATTTTTTTTACTATTATAATTATTATATTAAATTTTGATTTTTTTATTAAATATTTAATTTTTAATAATTTAATATATTAATTTTTTTTAATTTTTAAAGTATTATTATAAAATAGAATTGAAGTAAAATACATTTAAAATCATATATATATTTTTTAAATATAATATTAAATATTAAAATAAAATTTAATTTTATTATATTAACTTCATTTAAAGATATTTGTGATTACCTATTCAAAAATATTAAAATTTTATGCCCCGGTTAAGATGAAACGACTGTGTTTGATCTAAACTTAACGCGCACTCTCAATCGCTGTTTCTTTCATATCGGAAAATCAAAAGCAAGTAGGAAAGATTCTGAAACTTTTTCCGAATTCCAATCTTCGTCGTGAATTTGTGCCCTAGCTCAGACGAAAATGGTACGATCCCCTCTGCTCTACTCCTTCCTTAGCTCACCAATTCCCTTTCCAATTTGATAACTAACTATTAATCTATCTACTACTTATTTCCCTTAATTTTCTACATTATTCTCTATCAACATTTTTTTTAATCTAATCACCACGCTACATTGCTTATATTTCCAGTATCGTGTATTATTTTTAGTTACTGTTATTTTTTCAATGAAAATAACAGATCATTGATCATTAGTCATTATCAATTTTTGCGAAATTTTACTTCATTTTTTTAGTATCTCTCTAAATGAATGAGTAGGTTCCTTTTATTTTATTGTATCATATAAATGGTTGAGAGAAAAAATTCATGAAAAATCACTGACTCTGTTTTGGTGTGTGATTTCTTACCAGTCATCTGTACTTAGAGGAGATTCCAGGAGGTTCAACAATAAACAAAGACCACGACATCATTTGACGCCGCAGAAGAGACAGGAGATTAAGGAAGCTTTTGAATTATTTGACACTGATGGCTCAGGTTTTATAAATACACTTTTACCATCAAAATCGCAATTTAGTCAAATATTTTATTTCCACTTTATGCTAAAATACTTTGATGATTTTTAGGTACTATTGATGCCAAGGAGCTGAATGTTGCCATGAGGTATTGTTGTAATTCATCATAAAGTTAAAAAAATGTTTGTCATATTAATTGGCTATGTTGTTTTAATTTTCACAATATACATCTTATATTTGCAGGGCCCTTGGATTTGAGATGACAGAAGAGGTATTATAAAATATCCAAGTACATTCTTTCAATTTTCTTATGATTTTGCAGTGTTTGCAATGGATTATGTACTGCGTTGTCAGGATTTTGTGATGCCATTCTTTGTAAGAGTTCTATATGCATCTCTCTAATAGATAATCCACTGAACCATTTCAGCAAATTGAACAAATGATAGCAGATGTGGACAAGGATGGGAGTGGAGCAATCGACTATGATGAGTTTGAGCACATGATGACGGCCAAAATAGGAGAAAGGGACACTAAAGAGGAGCTCATGAAAGCTTTCCATATTATTGATCAAGATAAAAATGTGAAGATCCTTACTACTATACATCATTAGTACTTCCTTTTTATTCTAATTGCATATTTGTGGTCAATGCAGGGTAAGATATCTGCAACAGACATCAAGCGCATTGCAAAAGAGCTAGGTCAAAGTTTTACTGATAGAGAGATTCAGGAGATGGTTGATGAGGCCGACCAAAATAGTAAGTTACCACAGTCGTAACCTTGCAAACTTTCTAATTTTTAAGTAGAACTTTTATATCTCACATAGTGTATTTGTATTGCATTCTATGGTGAACAGGGTTAGGTTATGCTGACATAGTGTTGTCTATATATGAAAAAATAGTATCATTACTTTGATCTTTAAATCTGCTATTTTCTGCATTGGAAGTAAAGTTGACACTGATCTTGTTTTAGTACTAATGTAGTCATATGCTTGAAATTGCTTTACCATGATTATTTTTTTGATAGCAAAGCCATTGTGTACGAAATAGTTATTTTCTTTGCCTTTGCGCTCTTGTTTATTTGGAATGAAATATTCTTATTGGCTCCCTTCCCCCATTTAACTATAACTGTTTTGATCAATGAAGCACAAACTCCGACACGGACACGTCGACACCGCTAACTTAAAAAACATAGGACACCGACATTGATACACATATGATAGTTTTTCACCTTCATTGATGCATCTTCTACCAAAAAACTAAACATGTTGTAGTTAAATTTCATGTCTGTAACCCCCATCATTAATCGTCATTGCTTTGATACATCTTTAAACCCTCATAGATGTGTTTGAGATGCGTCCAAGGGGTCTAAGATGTGTCGAAGCGAAGAAAAACAAAATTTATTTTTGGGACACTTATTTGAGGTGTAGTACGGGTGTTGGACACGGAGATATGCCTAATCTCAGAGGTGTTTGTTCTTCATAGCTGATCAATATCTTTGGTCTTAAACCCACTACTACCAGGTGTATACATACTGGGTATAAACCTATGTAATGCACGGGCGACATTTGACAACTGTTAACTTATGTACCAATAATAGAAACCTAAAAAGGTTATTAAAAAATACATGAAAAAGTGTCAAAACATATGCATGATATAACAAAAATAAGCAATATATGCATTTGAGTGTATATTTAAATTTAAGATATGATATTCTATTAAATATTAATATATTAGGGAGTAGAGTAGCAGTGGTATATAAAAAATGTAGAATGATTTCCTAAATGTTGAGTAGACAAAGCATGCTTGGAACTCAGATATATGCATTTGCATAAGAATTAATTCTGATCATCCAATAGTTTCAAATGGCTTATAGGTACATGCATGTTCTCATTTACTCATCCATTATTTTTTTGTTATCAAAGCCATATACAACTTTGCATTCTTTTTAACTGTAGATTCAGTAACTAATTCTGCTTATCTCATATTTTTTATACTGATATGTTTAATCACCGATAGTAGGATGCTAGTTTAACTATAAAAAGCTACTAAGCAACATAACATTTCGATATCTTATAAAAATGTCATGCAAATGCTAGTAAACTATTTTATTTATTTATTTTTGTTTTGGTTTATTGTTTTTCTTGCATTAGGTGTTGGTAATTTATTTTTGGTTTTACAATATTGCAGATGATCGAGAGGTTGATCCAGAGGAGTTCATCATGATGATGAACAGGACAGGCTTCCGTCACTAGTTATTATATCTACATGGAGTAGTTACCTTTTGTTTGGGTTGACTATATGAAAATCAGAAGCTGTATTAGTCCTATTGTGCAAATTGTAGGAGTGGTGAATCGAATGTTATGATTTTGCTCTACCTATTATGAGCATTGATGTATGCCAGAATTTATTTGGACCTAATGTAAATGGAAACAGTATGCACAGGGCATTTTCTACCACCTGCAAAAATTTATCAGATCATATTATATAATTTATTTTAAAGTACAAATTCAATGAAAAAATAATCAGTATAGCTTAGGCACAAACGCATCGGGAATTTCTGTTACGGAAATGCTAAATGTCAGGAAAACACACCTTACGAATGAATCACAACTCACAAGTGATTTGGTATAATTTTAGATCAATACTATTATTTTAAGGACCTATTTATGTATGGTTAGTCAACTCATAATTGGTCACTTTCCTTCTTCCCCGTGACTTCGCGAGGTTTTTTATTGAGAGATATAGCATTGTTTTATTGAGAGATACTGGTTAACTATAAAAATTATATATGATATATATGAAATAGATTAAGGATATAGAAAAAATGGTAACACAAATGAATATTTAAAGATGTCAACTTCGAATTATGGGTTAATTACCGAAGTTGATCTTTAATTATTATATCAAATAAAAAGAAAATTTAATATGAATGAGGATAATATTCGATGACTTTGATTAGCAGCTGACAGTTAAGATACTATGCAAATAGTTTAATTATCATACATTAGTTTTATATGTTAGCACAATATAACTAATAATTTAGTTTTATATGTTAGCACAATATAACTAATAATTTGACGATGATTAACTCACAATGTAATTTTTTTTTTTATATTGCAATATGAATTAAATCTCTTTTCAAAACTCAAACTTCAACGTATATTTATGGGACTTTGATGTTTCGATCAATATAGAAAATCATCGTAAAATAGTTCTGATTCAACTCTTAAGCATTTTTTGGCTGTAAAACAGTAAGACCTACATCTAATTCTGACCTTAATTAGAGTATTAGGATATGATTGAATATAAGATTCAAAAGTTTTCATATTGTCGATTAAACTGAAGTGTTTTCTTACCAACATCGTGTTGAAATAGTTGACAACATGATTCTCCCAAAATAGTCTATTTAGAAGATAGTTGTTTTGCTCCCAACTCAAAGATTAATCCTTGAAATTGTAAATTAAAAAAATAGAATAAAGTAAAAAAGATTATAAGGTGATTTACAATTTTTTAATCATTAGAAGAAAACATTATAGTAATTTTAAATTGAAGTGTTTAAACAAAGTCCACTTAAAGAAGAATCATTGAGGTATATCCTTGGAACACCGGAGCAAACTTAGCTTGTAGCGAGTGAGTAGGATGGGCATGGACAGCAGCATGGATGCTCCGTCTCCACCACCGTCTCAGTCTCAGTCTCAGTCTCAGTATCAGATCGGGTACTTTTCATTCGTTCTCTATCTCCTTCAACATCAACTTCCTTTTTTGATTGAATATATTATTTTATGTAACCTTTTTCTCTTTTTCGATCTTCAGTCACCCGCGCCATTTCTACCTCGCAGTTGACAGGCTTCAATTCAAAATTGTATTCTATTCTACCATCTTATCTTTTCTATTATTCAATTCAATAATATTTGATTTGCGATTAGATATTTCGAATTTGAATTTGATAATTGCTTTGCTTGCTTTCAGCAAACGTTACTTGATCTTCTTGATTTGGTTGGTCGTCGTCCTTGCTTGCCGATTGTCGTCTGTTGCAGCACTCGCGACGACCTTGACTCTCTCTGCTCCTCTCTTTCCCCTCTCCCTTTCATTTCCTACAATGCTTTGGTTCGTACTATTCATTCTTCAATCCCTTTTCTACTTTCATTCTCTTTTTTATTCCAATTTTTACTTTACTCCATCAAATTTCATTTCAATTTAAATAACTTGTTTACAACATCTCATAGCTTATAGAAACAATTTATACCTCATGAAAATAACTTATAACTTTATTGTATGTTTTGTTATAGTAATAGCTTATACATGAACACTTGTATGATAAGTGCCTATAGCATAAGCACTTAATTAAACTGTTTATCCAAACACGGATGGATAAATGTCTATAGTGTTTTGGGTTATGTTTCTGTGTTCTTCCTTGCTAACTTGTTATTCACTCAACTTTGTTTTCTTTTCCACGCGTTGTCAGTACAGTGACCTTGTTGAAGATGAACGCGCTTTTGTTTTAGAGAAATTTCGTCAGATGGCAACGGGATGGAATCAGATAAATCATTCTGGAGCAGGGAATGAGGATGATGTTGGAAAAGATGATAGATCTCATATGATTATTGTCACAGATGCTTGCCTTCCTCTTCTTACTTCTGGGGAGCCTCCCATGAATGCTCATCTTCTCATTAATTACGAGTTACCGGCGAAAAAGGTATTGCACTTTTTCTTTTTTATCTTCCGTAATTCACATTTACAACGAGATTTCTGCATTCATATGTTTCCAAGAGTCCCTTTGTATTAAGTTGTGGCTTTTCACAATTACTTTTGCGTTTCTCAATCTTCACCATATTATTACTTATTGTGGTGTCAGTGTCACTTAGCTATATCCTGTTGCTTGCGCCGAAGATCTTTTGTCGATTAATCAACTATATAAAACAGCAAAAACGGCTTGCTGGATGATTTTCTGGTGTTTCTTTTGTTCCTGAGATTGTACAAGTTGGTTTTTTTTATGATAGTTTTTTATTCATTTAGATAAATTAATGTAAATCAAGTAGACCGTTAAACCATTCTAAGGTTCTTGCTGTATAAATTTTTTTTTGTCTGCAGCCACCACTTGCTAGTGAGAATAGAACTATTGAAATTTGTTTCTTCAGTTAGATTTTTGGTTCTCAAGAATTATCCATCTTTAAACCTAGCTGCATTTTTCTCTCAGAACTGAAGTAGAATGCTGGCCTAGTGATTTATGTGTTGTGAAAGTGGCGTTTGTGTTTCCCTATTGTATCTTTCTCCCACCCTAATCATTCATTTCCCATTCTTCTCATAATTTTCATTTTTGTTTTTCGTACAGGAAACATATGGAAGGCGCTTGGCGGCTTGTTTAACAGCTGGTCCTTTTTTGCTGCCTTGTTCTATGGTTTGTTAAGTGATAGTTTGAATTTTTGCATCATTGATTAGATTCCTGACTAATTTGCAGATGGAATTGTTATCAATATGGTTGTTGGTGGAGAAGTAGAAACTCTAAAAAGTATTGAAGAAAGCACCGGTATTGTCATGCAAGAGATGCCAATGCAAGTAAGTTTTCTTGCTAACTCTTATCAAATTTACTTGACTATATCAGGATAACATGACATTTATCCCTTTTTGAATTGGTTGAATTTTGTTTGGATGCACAAGAAATCGAGTATCTTTTCAGACCAAGAGAGTTGGTCTTGTATATTATCAGACAAGTCTCTCTTGGTTTTGCATTTTATTAATATATCAGTCCACTTTTTTGCATCTAAAATTATCAATCAATTTTATAAGCAGATAATATAGTTTTAGTTAGAGTGAGAGAAGAAATAAATGAAAATTTATAAATTTGGAGATAGGTAAAACTTTCTTTAAGTAGTTGTAAAACAAAGTATATGAAATATATAGCAAAAGATGAACTATTCATGGCTTGGAGGTGAAAATTTGAAAACCTTAATACCAAACGTGGCATGTTTAAGTATCTTAGATCCATGATAAAAAATGTCAGGGATGTAAATGGAGTTAAGGAGATATTAACCATACAATTCAAGTAGGATGGATATAAAATGAAGATTTTCTTTGGGTGTAATTTGTCATAGAAAAATTTCACTCAAACATAAAGCAACATTTTATCCTGTAATTTGTTTTTTTTAAAGGATTTCATTGCATAGTTATAAAACCTTCAAAATCTTGTATAGACTAAATACTTGGCAATAGTGTTGTAGAGATGAAAATGTATATTAGACAAAAATAAGATTATACATGAAGTCACGGGTAGAGTCTTATCAAAGTAGATTAAGGATAATCAAATAGTTAGACAAAGTGGTAGACCAAAGAAAACTATAGAGCAGACTTTCAAGTTAGAAATAATGATATGGCCCGTGACAAAACTTTATAGCGTTATTTGATTCTTGCAACTAAGTACCGACTACATCTGGTGGAAAATAAGGCTTTGGTAATTGTTATTTGGGTGCTACTTTCCAGTTAGTGTCAACCTTTTTGTATGGTTCTTTAATTGGTCTTATAGATATATATGTTAATTATATTGCAGATTCTTGACATTTTATGATGTTAAACCCTTCTCCTTACTGAAAGAATACAAAGAATTTGATTGCCTGCTCTATTGAATGGTTGAAGACTGAAGATCTCTCACTATTTTGAATGCTGTGTATGTAACTAGTTTTCTACACAAAAGTTACTGATAAGGTTATTTTTTCTTTAACATCTGTGTTTTTTTCTTTAATTATCACAGTTTTTCTTATTTGGACATTTATGTAAAGATTGGTTTCTTATGTGGACATTTATGAAATGGATTGGCGATTATTTTAGTACAATTCATTTTGGAAATGTAAGTTAAATATTGAACATTGTAGGGGGCAGAAATCAATGATATACACGCAGATGTATGATAAATTATGAAACTATATAATTTTAACTATCAATTTTCAAATCAATGTCTAGAATAATTTATTTTACCCTTCAAACTGTAGTTGAGTTAAATTCAAATTTTTAGATTATTTTGACAGAGTTGATTGATGTGAATCATTTTTCCATCGGTGCATCATTTTAGAGGTGTTCATAGATCAATTTGTGTGCCATTGATTCTATTAATCTGAACAATTTCACAAGTATTTATACTAGTAGATAAATTCAAATAAGTGAATTTAAACATGTTCAAAATATAGATAAAATTCCTTCTTGGATTAAAAATGTCATTAAAATTGTGCAGAGACAAATAAAAGGGATAAAAAAGTTCAATTTGAATATTTTACAGAAAAAAGATGCACAGTACTATTTTTTAAGCGACATGTTTTTTTGCCAATTTTTTATAGTTAAATAGTATTTTTTTGCCAGTTGGCTTTTATCTTTAAACAAATTTTTTTATCAATATTTTGGTAAACAATTTAAGTTAACTCTACTAATGTTTTCTCTAAATTCAGTTTTCTAACTATTTCACGTTCCGAAAACTAGTCCGTGGTGCTTGTTTTTGACTGAGTGTTCGAAAAGTAAAGCAAATCTAACACTTGCCACATGAAGGTGTTAAACGACCTGATGTTTTTAAATGACATTTTGAATCCACGTGGCAATGTTATTTAATTTTGGGATGTTTATTGACATTTACCGGTATACTTGTGAATATATAACATGTTTGATAAGTTATTTATAGCTAATTTGCATAAGATTTACATGATTGTTATGGAAATAATGTAAAATTTATATTAAAATAGATTTTTTTTTGTTAAAGAAATAATTTATGTACAAACATTTTTATGAAAAACATTTATTCTATAACTATTCAATTAAGCTATTTATCCCAATAGAGTTTTGTCTTTTAATCAACTTAAAACAAGTGGTAAGGATCAACCGTAAAGATATGAAATAAGTGAAAAGATATTAAATAAGTGATATATTATATTTATTACAGAATTTAACTATACATTCCATCTCCTTTAATTTCTTTAACTAAGTGACCGAACATTTTGAAAAATGGTTAAAATTGAGTGATTAACGAACTTCAATTAAAAATAAATTGTTTGAAATAATTCAAATTTGAATTTTGGCTAAAAATAATTATTGATCATATTTTATTTACATATCAAACTCCTTTAATTAGAGTAATTCAATTAAATAGATGATTTATGATCATTTTTTTTTGTTTTTGAAATCACTTCTCTAAGTTATTTTATTACATCTTTTTATTTAAATACGTGGTTTTCCACATAGATTTAGTTTTTTTTCTTCATGTTTTATTAATGATTTCGCCGTCTGAGTGCGGCATTGGTTTCATCATCGTGATGTGGTGTTTTTTGTTTTCACGTCTTGGTGCGATGTTCACAAAGACAATGACTCGTTTTGTCGATATCATATGTTGAGTAAGGAATTTATCGAAGCTACCACCAAATTTAACACTCTGAAGCCTTACAAATGACTTGTCAACACGTGCTTAGATTGATCATGTTAGAGACTACCTATAGTTGATATGAGTGAACATAAGTAAATATTTTTTCCGAGAATGAATAACATTCAAAATTATCGATCTCACATTATTTTTTATCAATGGGCAGTGGAAGACATTAATTTGGTTGTTAAAATTAAAATTTTGATTTGATAATTTTTTATTAACTTATCCAATTTTTATGTATATCGTTAACGTATTTTTTGTTTTCGTAATCATTATATTTGATTGTATTATTTTTATTTTAGTATGAATGAAGTTTATTTTTTTACATCAAACAAAAAAAAAGACTATATCAATTTTTGATTATATTTTACTTACATCTCAATCGAAATTATAATAGTGTATTTGCTTTAAGAATTAAATTAGTTAAGACAAATAAAAACTATTTTGTTTAGCAAAAAAAATATAATCTCTGATTTTTTTATAAAAGACAAATAAGATATAAATGAATCAACAAAAATTTATGTATTTAATCAATGATATCTCATTTGTCTCTTTTAAAAAGATTGGATGATTCTAATACATAACAAATTTTAATATTATTAGATTGAAAGTCGTATTTTGAATTAAACTTTTGATATTTGAATAAAAATTGAAAAGAAATTATTAAAAATAATATTAGGTAGAAGACAAGGAGTTATAGTTAGTTTAGGATTGCGATCATAATCGAAAACTGAGTATGCGGTATGGTATGGTATAGTATGCTATCTAGTTACTTTCCACCATAAGCACCCACTCAATCAACCAACCAACCACCGCCATTCAAAGTGAACCAAACCCCAAAACCCACTTCCCCTTTCCTTCTCCCACTCACATTAATTAAAACACTTTACCATCACACCAATAATAAAAACAAACAAACACATAACCTAACTCCTCCTCCAATAATTAATTCAATGGCTTCCTCCTCCTCCCCACCAAAACCCATCGTCCTCTCACTCACAAAGAAACCCCAACCCATCCCTTGGACCCACCAAGAAACTATTAACCTCATCACAGCCTATCAAGAAAAATGGTACTCTCTCAAACGGGGCCCACTCCGCGGTAGTCAATGGGAAGAAGTCGCCGTTGTCGTCGCCGCTCGTTGCGGTTACGACTACAACCACCCTTCCAAATCCGCTCTCCAATGTCGTCACAAAATGGAAAAACTCCGCCAGCGTCACCGATCCGAAAAACACCGCCTCTCCGCCACATCCTCCGCCGCATCTTCCCGCTCTTGGCAGTACTTCCGTCTGATGGACGATCTTGAACGCGGTCCTCTCCCTATCTCCGTCCGACCAATTCCTCACAACCACAACATCGAAGATGAAGAATTAGACGACGACATCAATTGTGTTAGGGGAAAGCGTAGTTTTAGGTCAAGGAGTATTAATAATATTCTAAATCAGAAACCGGAAGTAACAACAAGAGAACGTGATGATGATGATGAAGATGAAGGAGTGATAGCGAAGGGGTTGACGGCGGAGTTAAGAGATTTTGCGGAGAGAATTATTGGATTGGAAAATATGAAGATGGAGATGATGAAGGAAATAGAAAGGTTTAGGTTGGAGATGGAGAATAAACGGATGCGTTTGATACTTGAATCACAATGGAGGATTGTTGATTCCATTGGAAGGGCTTTTCGGTCTATATAGATTATATATATTTTAGCATTGAGAGTTTAATTCTCACTTTTCAATTTCAATGTTTTTAACCTCTATAATTTGTGTTATGACCATATATGTAATAATAATATAGGGGTTATTTATTTTTATTTTTTATTAACAAGAAACTCTACTTACTTTTTAGTTGTTGTTGTGTTTTACTTTTTACATAAACATTTCAAGGATTCTACCTGTTTTTATGGGTTCATTTATTACAATTATAATTACGTGATTTGTTTGCATTTTGAAAAATACCTCGTTTATTAACAACAATGTGATGGATCACATTCTCAAGAACTAGAAGGTCGAAGTTAGGAAAAATTTCTTTCAAGATTACTTTTTAGTTAAAGAATGAACTAGCCTATTACAATTTCATATTGTAACATACATTTAATTTTTTAGGATTTGATAGAGTTTGCACCTCACTTTTAATTTTAAAGAAATAATATGTATAAGATGAAACCATCATAAGCATGCACCTGAGGGAGTTCGAGTTACAACGAACGAAGAAAAATGAGACAATCAAAGAGTACATGATGTGTTCAAATATACAAATAAAATTTGTGGTTAATGTCTCAAAATCGTGATTAATTATCTTTTGTAGATAGTTAATGAGTTGTGAAATTTTACTATATCAATTAATCATCAACAACATCATTAACCATACAATTCAAATACTTTAACCATACAAATTGTTGTCTCATTGTGTCAAAATAACATAGTTATGTGGCAATGTCTATACTACCTTCTAGAAAACATAGATCAACCTCGAGGGAGGTTGACAGCGGTGGATCTCCAACTAAGGTGGCTCATCATTCGATCATAATGATGGCGCCACCAATTTGAAGGGGAAGGTAATTGCAAAAGGCATGCGAATGCCAAAGTCAATCTATACATAATACAATAAATTAGTAAGAAAATGAGAGATATATTAATTACAACAAATCATACTCTTTATATTAAAAGTAGGTGAGATTGTTTCATGGGCCGTATGAACAACGAGACCGTGTATTATTTCGGTCGGCCCAACATATTAATAAATCATCACAAATTCAAGTTTGCTTGATCATATTAACACAAATGTAGCGTGTCTCTTGTTTATATTGATTCTACTATCCTTATTTACTATGAGTTCGATCTTATCCACCATGTCAAAAATTTTGTTCTAATATAAATTATTTAGCAAAAATCAACGAAGTTATAAAAAGGACCGAGGAATTTATAGATGGTTAAGGGTTTGGGTTTCTACAATTGGAATTAGGATTCAAATGTATGCTCAGTCATTAATAAAGATATTGTTGTAGCAAAAGAGGGTGAAATGCATCTACTGGTTTCACATTTTTTCACATTCTATCAAGTTTTTTTTTTCTTTCAATTTTTGGTACTAAAGCCTCTACTGTTGCAGGGGGTGTATAGAGTTTTATGAAGATTGAGACATCAAAAGTTGTTCTATATGTATAGAATAGGAAGTAGCTTTCGTTCATGAATATAACTGATATGAATTTGTTTGTCTTGAAAACTATAAGGATCGTTCTAGGTTGGAAACTTATAGATTAGATCCAAAATCGCGTATTGCTGGAGGACGCGATAACCGGAGCTACGAACCTCAGAATCGGCCGATTCCAAAACGAGGTGAAAGATGACGTTCTGAAACGCGAATTAGGATGTTGAATCACCGAAAACAAGTTTGTAGAACTCGAGATATGATGACAAGTTGTTGAACACGAAAATGGGTAGAAATTGTGTATTAGGGTTTGATTTAAAGGAAACCGAAAATTATGAATAAACAAAAGATGAATTAGGTTGAGAAGATGAAGAAGGCGCCACAATCAAGGATGATTGATAAGCCAATGAAGAATCGCCACAATGGTAAGGAAGCCATTGATAAGACTCAAGCAAGTTCTAATCCAAGAACTTAAAGAGGAGACCCAACTCACTCACAAATCTCATTATAGAAATTTTAATTCATTCAAAAAAATCTTCCCTTCAATGAGGTTACAAATTCATAGTTATAGTAAAATTATCTCTAAACCTAAATGGGTCATAAGTGACACCATTCTCTAGGCCCAAATTGGGCTTACATCATTTATTTCTATAAAAATAAACTAAATGTAAGGAAGCAAAGTATCTTCACTTACATAAAACATCAACTAAGTCTATATTAAAACTATTAGAATTCCAAATTAAAGCAAACTAAGAATTATTACAAACCAAATAAAATTAAATAAAGTTCATCCTAATTTATTAAAAATATGGATCATCTTCATGCTCTTGAGATCCTTATCAATAACTTAGGGGACGTTGACTATTCTATGAATGTAAAATTTTTAAATGTCATCATACATTCATCCATTTCATAGAATAGAATGTAACTTTCGATTTATTTAAATTGATGCCATATGCCTTCGCAAGAATACAAGTGTGACTAGTTAGTCCAACATCTATTAAGAATGTTGATTCCGATGTTCTCGTACACATCAGATTAATAACTAGTGACATGAGAATAGGATTCAACTCACGAAGTGGGTCATGGTGATGAGTACACGGTTTTACAAAGAATTCAAAAGGAATCGTCCATACAAAGAAGAAATGGTTTTGCCCAAAGTGATTTACAACTTTTAGTTTAGAAATCATATGCTCTTGGCATGAAACAAGTCTTTATTCAGATTCTACTACTTTTTCTAAGCAAAAGTACAAACCTTTTCTCTATATAAATGAACAAACCATAATTTAGTAGAGCATTCATTAATCATAATAGAGCCAAATTAACATCTTCTAAATATTTCTGTATCAAAAGTCCTAAAAAAACACCATGTCCAATTTGAGTTTCATGAAGTTTCATGGTAGCTTTTCTGGCAAGCCAACTTCTCCAAGAAAAAATGTATCTCAAAAGAACAGCTTCAAGTCAAAACAAACAACAAGTTCAGAAATGAGTTTCCAACCAAAGAAAGAAGAAATAAAATGGGTGTTCGAGAAATTCGACACGAACAAAGATGGCAAGATTAGTCTTGAAGAGTACAAAGCAGCTGCAAAAGCTTTGGATAAAGGCATCGGTGACGCCGAGGCAATGAAGGCGTTTAAAGCAATGGATTCTGACAAAGATGGCTTCATAGACTTTAAAGAGTTTATGGAAATGTTCAATGGTGAAGGAAAGATAAAAGAAGATGAGATTAAGAGTGCTTTTCAAGTTTTTGATATAAATGGTGATGGGAAAATTAGTGCTGAGGAATTGTCTCAAATTCTTAAGAAGCTTGGAGAGAGTTGCAGCCTTAGTGCTTGTAAAAAAATGGTGAAAGGTGTTGATGGTGATGGAGATGGTTTTATAAACTTGAATGAGTTTACAAGGATGATGATGAGTGGCAACAAACTTGTCTAAATGATAATAATTTTCATTATAGAGAGGAATAATCTTGTTTAGTGTTTCTGAAGTATGTTTTTGTTAAATAAATATCTAGCTTTTAGTTTGTTTGCTTGTCTTTTATGAGTGCTGAATAGATAGTTTGGTTAAATTCATGCTTTGATACAAATATATTGAGTGTTACAATTCTCTTGTTCTATTTTTCTTTTAGAGATATTTATCGCTCATTTGCTCTGTTAAGATCTTTATTTTTTAAATTTTGTCTTAATTTTACTCGTTAATAAAGATGTAAAAGATTTTTAAAGTAAATAATTACCTAATTGTTAAGATTATTAAGGTTCTTGTTAAGATGAAGAAAAAAGGTTCTTGTTAAGATGATTGTCATTTGGCGACTAAACATGTGTTGAAAGGTTAAGTAGTCAACATGAGTGCAAACAATTATTTACATAATTGAAAGTTTAACAACTATCTTCAAAATTGTCATATATTTAATTTTTAAATACATGTAACAGAGTTAGGAAAAGCCAATAAATATGCACAGAAGTTGACTTGTTTATTTATTCCCATATGGAAGCATTCGTACCAAACACTTAATTCATCGCAATATTGTTAGTATATTCATTTATTTATTTATTAATTGATTGATTATATAGGAGGAATTTTGGGGAGGGTATAAGTTTGTTAATTAATTTAATAACGTTCGTGCGATCTTGAGATCCCTGAGATGCACCTTTGACCTCAATGAAGGGACACAACTTCAAGACATTGGTGGTGTAGTTAATTTGAAGCAAAGTGAATCCCACCCAGCTAACAAAGTTATTTATTACTATCTCAATTTTAAAATAATCCAAGTGATCATTTTACATATATTAACAAAATTGTGTAAATAAAAAAGAGAATATTATTTTTACTAAATTATTTTGTGGTCCCGTCTTTGTTTTAGTTTTTACACATAATAATGAATCTGGTGATACAGATATATTTTTTAGTTATGCTATTGTTACAAAGGACTGGTATCTACTATTATATTGCTCATAAATTTAGTTAAAAATTTAATTCAGATATCTAACTTTTCAAATACATTTGAAAAGAAGGACTTGAAGTGTGGCATTGGCACTAAGGACAAGACTCAAAAAGTCATAATAATAGATTGAGCAAACGTGATATCCCTAATTTAAGTTACTAGTATATAATATGAGAGAGCAAAGTACTGGCACTGGCTGAAAGAAAGGCCCTTCACAGCATTAGGACTTTTGGAGGGTGTTTCTTTAAAATGTAGGCCCATCTCTCTAATACCCAAAAAATAATTCGTAGAAGGACCGTTACTATTCAGATATTTGTTAATTTACATTCTTACCCCCAACTCTTCTGCACAGTTACACATTTCAATTCTGCATATTAAATTTCAAACAACTTGATTTTTTATTTAGCTATAACTTTTTCAGCTTTTTCTTTTTACTATCTTAAATGCACCACTTTTTATTTTCATTCATGAGTCTAATTAATCTGGCAACGCTCTAATGTTATAACTTGTATTTTTTTTTTTTTT
>JBBPBP010009780.1:4194615-4229847 GCA_037974735.1 Cicer chorassanicum
TTGACTTATACTATTTTTCGGATGAATTAATTTTAGTTATAAATGTAAAATAATTTATATATAAGTACAGTATATAGCTTTAAATTATAATCGATTATGAAAGTAAATATACTCGAATCCATCCACACATTGTAAAAAACACAAATTTATGCATCAACTTTAACTTCTAAAAGTGAAATCGATACAAAATCAAAACTTTCGCTAATTTGATCTTCTTTTTTTTTCAATAACACCTAAATAAATAATTTATGTAGAGTAATATTAATAAATAATACTTTTGTTAAACAATTAAAAAAAAATAGTTTTAAATAAAAAAATTATTTAAAAAAATATTAATTATAAAAATTCTAAGGTACTATTTTTAAAATTATTTAATAAATAGCTTTAAAACACGACAACTGTTAACATTTCTCATTTATATAAATTTGTAAGTTACGTAGTTAATATAGTTTATTTGAATGTAATTAAAAAATAGGGATGAAACGAAGAAAAAGTGTAGGTGAATCGCATTAGCAGTGAAAGGATAAAGATGAGAGAATCAACTAGGTCCTTCTTTTGTTCTGATCTATCATTGGGAAATGAGCATATAAAATAATGAAATAAACTTAGGTTTAGATATTATGACAGCCAATAAGATGCAAGCTGTTGATAACAAGATAGGAGACCAGAACCGAGATCATGCCAAATATACAACAGTTTTTTTACTCTCCATCAATTTTGTTTGACTGGTCCATGTTAGAACAGTGATAATCAGCCACGTGTAATTACCCCATTAGGCCAACTACTTCAAAAATGTTGAACCACGTGAGTGACAACCAACTCCTTTTGCTAGCTCAAAGTTTTTATTTTTTACTTTTATTTTTCAAATAAAAATTTGATAGTACCCTTTGTGTCCTTTTTCTAATACTTGGTCCTGAGTGATTTTACTTCTATACACTGGTCCAATAGTTCAAGACTTTGACCTCTTTCTAGGACATTTGGAAGAAAAAAATGAATAAATAATATTTATTAGTTAAAAATTGCTTGAGTATATATGATTATTTTTGTTGAATTTTGGAGGCTGCATTTGTGTTTCTCCTTATGATTGGCAAAACAGAAGTTGGGATACAAAAGCTATTGCGTCTAGCTAGCTATCACAAATATTTATGTTAGACAATGAATTTGGTTTATAAAATTTTAAAATTATGTAGCAACTTACCATATGTTTAGAAAACAAAAAAATTGTGTACCTATAACTTGTAAAGTTTTATGGTCACGCGTTTATCATGTTTTGAATACAATTTCAGACATACAATTAATTTATGTTTGATTTTATTTTTAGAAGAGTTAAAGTTGATTTTAAAGGTGTTAAATTAATTTTAATATATGTTAGTATCTAATAAAATTAATTTTAACTCCAGATTTAATTCTAATTTAAAATTAAAATATTTAATTCTTTTAATCTCAAATATAAAATAAAGTAAATAAAAAAAAAAGTATATTTGATTCATAGTTTAATTTTAAACTATATATATTAATTTTTGTTAATTCAATATATTTTTATATTTCAAATAAAGTATGTAATTTTTGGCTTTAAACATAATTTAACACTGATATTTTATAATGATTGCAAATATGAGTAGAGTAAAAAAAAAGTATAATTTGAGAAAGGACAAAAGTTTACATGGCATGTGATTCGTATCAGTAGTAGTACACAAAACAGTTTAGATGCAAATACAAATGTGATTAATTTTGATCCATCAGTGTCGCCAGCTCATTCCCTTAGTAATTTTGGAGTCAAAGTTGAGTCAATTAATTACAAGAGCTGTTCTGTTCTGTTCTGTTCTTTTCTTTTCTTTTCTGTTTAATGCATGCATGCCGGTCCTCTCTGTTAACTGTAATATAACTCTTCAATGTTACTGCCCTTGCTTTCTCTTTCTCTGCCACATTTCTCAATTTCATATTAATGTAATCTAACATTTTCCTAATTTTAATCATTCAAATGTTCACCGACAAATCTCCCTTTCACATTCTATATAAATTAAATTAAATTTTTTTAAAAAAAAGGATGATACATTTTTTTATGTTAAAAGTTTACATAAATTAAATTATACAAATTAATGACGGTCAAGATATATATCAGGTTCAAAATATACTGATACTTATAATCAATATAGTAGAGGTTAACTTCTTATAAAGTTAATCAATTGGATGTTGAGAATGTGAAGACATGGTTAAAAGTGCAAGTTCTTTGAATCTTCCCAAAACATTGAAAAACAAGGGAATGGCCTAAAAAGCAGAGCTTTGAATTTGCATCAGTGACAACTTACACTAAACTACATAGCCATGGAATGGGATGGGGTAAAGGGTAAGAAAAGAAAAAAATAAAAAATAAAAAAGAGAATTTCTTGGCAGTTTCCTTGACACAGTTGTGAAGTATAACTGGAGAAACAGTACATAGATATGTTGAAGATTGACCGTCATTCAATGCTAAATTAACATTTCATGACAAAACATCATATCACCGCATCCCATGAATCTAAATTATAGCATATAGTTTGCTGTCAAAATATATGTACAGTAAAAGCATATGATATTGTATACTTGGTAAAAAAAAAACTATAATATTCCTGTAAAAAAATAATAATATTGTGTAATAGTATATTTTTTTATGTCAAAACAAGTACTCCAAAATTTAGAGTACATTCGTCAAAATTTAACATGTAATTACATGTTCGATTGATGTGAGTGTGTAGATCCGCTACACTAAAACAGTTAGAGTGACTATTAAATCTAAAAAGAAGTTTTAATTCTCTGAATTTAATAAAATCTTTAACGATTCAAACTCAGGACATAAAATGTTTATTTGAATTTGATGTATATTAAGATACGACTGTTGTTAAATGGTACGAATTAACTTTTTAAATAAATTTTAGAATGATTATTAATTTTATTATAAATAATTGATCAAAAAGTTAATTTTGCATTTTAAAGAAATTAAAGGTAGGTGGGTATTAAAGTGATTTTCATTTTCGTTTTATCTGTTTCTCTCTTACAAACCAATATTCTTTAAAATATATAACTTTTCTTTCTTCTCTTAATATCTAATTTATTTGACCATTTTACATGTATTATAAATTTTTTATTTTTACTAAATTATCTTTTATCAAATACTCCTCATGAATAATTTATAACAAAATTGTTATTTAAAAAATTGATGTATCTGATTTTAAAATTTAAATGAAGTATACAAACTTTTTACACTATCACATTGATAATAGTTGGTTGACCATATAAAAACATTTTTCACTAACCATATATATAAATTAAATCATCCAACTTTTTCTTATATTTTATTCCATATAAATGCAAAATAAAAAATAGTAAATAAAATGATACATACAATTAAAAAAATATAACTAATATCAACTTAAAAAAAGGAAATTTGTCAAAAAGAAAAAGCGTGAATTATTTTAGATTTAATTATGCAAGTAAATTTTAGATTTAATTATATATAAAATATGAGATGAGATAGAAAAATAAAAGGAAGATCCGTTATTTTTTGGTGATAGGAGAAGATCCCTTGTGTGACATATATAAATACAAACATATGCTGGTAAGTGGGGTTATAAACAGTGAGAAAGAGGGGGGGTCCCAACTAGAATTTATTGTTTCCATTTCTCACATATCCGTTTTGTTTTGTATTTTAAATTTACATTTAGATGTTGTTCTGAAATCTCATGGCAAGTTTAGACATGATGTACAACTCCACCAAACAAAAGGGTCATCATCATAATAATAACAACAACAATAATCATCATTGTGCTCCAATGAGTCCAAGAATCTCCTTCTCAAATGACTTTGTTGATATTCAACAAGCCATGAAGCAAGAAAGAAGCATTAGATCAGAAACAAACACACCTGTTTCTTCAGATTTTGAATTTTCTGTCACAAATTACTCTATGATGAGTGCTGATGAACTTTTCTCAAAAGGAAGATTGTTGCCTTACAAGGATAATTGTAACAATAAGATGCAAAGGGTTACCACTACTCTTAAGGAAGAGTTGCTTAATAATGATGATGAATATGATGCTTTTTCTTTAAGGCCTCCTAAGGGTAGGTGGAAGGGACTATTGGGTCTAAGAAAAAGTCACATTGGGTCAAAGAAAGTTGAGAAGAGTGAAGGTTCTGAAATTAGAAGGCCTAATGAGGGACCTCAATTTAATTTCACTTCTCAGGTTATAAATCACTTTCTATTCTTCTAATTTTTTATTTTTAATTATAATGTTATTAGGTCCAAATATTTATCAACTTTGTCAATCACTCTTCTATTAAAAAAAAATATCTATCTTTAGTGAAAATATGATCGGTTATTTTTTGTGGGGATTTTGTACCAACCACATTTTTTTATCTCTAAGGCCTGAAATCAAGATCTTGTTTAAAGAATTCAAGTTCAGTTTTGCTTGGATCAACTTAATTTTGAATCTTTATTTTATTTTCTTTTGGACTTTGTTTTGGTAATTTTGTTTATGTTTTTTAATAAAAGTTTGTTTTGATTTTCCTTTTTTTTTAATAAAATTTTGTTTTGGTTTTCGTTTGATAGATTACTAGGTTGTTTGTCTGATTATTTAGTTTGATGTGTTTTTGTGTGTGTGTAATACAGGAGCTGGTGAATGAAGGAAGCTCAAGTTATTGAGATTTGGAAATTGGCATATAAGTTAATTAATGGCTGAAGGAAGTGTTGAATTTGTAGAGGAATGGACCAAATTTTTTTCTCTTTCTTTTTGTTTTTCCTTGTCTTGTCGACAAGGTGGAGAAAAAGGAAGGTCATTCTCTCTTTATTTTAACTTTTTCATGATTGGATTTGTGTTAGGATTTTGCTTGTCAATTTGGATTCTTGTTTACTTCTCTTGTAATTTCTCTTAGATCCCTTAGGAATTAGGATCTGGGTATTTTGCTGTACAAATTATTTGCTTCTAGTATTTATGTATTTGACAACTTTTTGATGCCAAAAGAAAAATCTCATTTATTCTTAGGCTTTTCACTCATCTTTTTCTTGAATGAAATTGAAAATGCTGTTAAGTGCTATGGAGTGTTCTGTTGGTGTTCAATATTGACTTTTAATTCATTTTTCGTGATACATAATAGTGATTTTTTCTTGTCAAAAAAAAAAATTATGTTCTTACTTGAATCTAAAAAAACGAAAATCTTCTACTTTAACACCTTTAAATTGATGACTGATTTTACGGCAGATTTTTCTAAATAACGACAAAGTACTATGATTATCAAGGTGTTACATAATTTTATGTAACTTTTTTAGAAAACAAACATCAAGAGGGATTATAGAAAATATAATTCCAGATGATATATTAATTTAGATACTGAATTATATAAAAAAAATAGTTTAAATATGTATTTAAAAAAATTCAAATAATTTAAGGATTAACAGGATAATTAAACTTTTTAAATATTTGGAGTTGTATTTTGTGGAATACGCTAATAGTGCTGACCACCAAAGTGATCATCTTTTTAGTCCTAGGTACAAATGACTTATATCATCTCAAGTTTATTTAAATTTGTACAAATCAAAGAAATGATTTTAACGCGTGAAATTAAAGATTATGAATATATCATTTTTCTTGGGCATTGTCAAAATTGGTCTAGTACATATTAATATACTAGTAAGTATATTACTTTTTGACAGAAACTTAAGGATTATTTTAGTAATTTGATAAATTTACTAATGGTGGCCACGGCTCCCCATTATTTTGCCTCTACAAACAACTTATGAACATATAGTTATTCTGGCCATTTAAAAATTATTTCATTTAAAGATTATTTATAGTCGAATTGAATTTGTACAAGTTAAAGAAATGATTTATAATTAAATGAGATTAATCAAAAACTTTGATTATATTTATCTTTGACCATTGCTCAGTGCAATGACGTAATTATTTTTATTATTACGAATAAGATTTTGAATCCATAGTCGGTATTGTTAGAGGAGTTCAGGTTTATGGGAGTAATAATGTGTTAAATATTTTAAAACTACAAGAGACTTTTATACTACATATTTCTTAAAAACCTTAAAACATTGAATATATACACCACACCTCTTATATACCTAATATATTTATCTTACATATCTCTTAGAAACCTTAAAACATTGAATACATACACCACACCTCTTATATACCTAATATATTTATCTGATTCATAGTCAATGTAGGACTAATCGCTCACACTTAGGTGGTTGAGTAACTCAACAAATTTGAGCTAAGGATTTAAGGAGTGAAGAAGTCAAAGGACCAGAGTTCAAATCCTAGTGAAGGTATAAAAATGCTAATTAAACTAACTATCAACATTTGTCTATAAAAAAAGCACACATACTTGAGCCTAACAAACACTAGTATAATGTCAAGTTTCGCTGTTAAGTTTCACATATAGAAAATGTCCAACATTGTCTAGTATTGTAAAGGAAGAAGAAAACTAAAACTATATATGTGAGATATAGTACTTTGTTACAAGATGTATTAGTCATAAGCACTTAAAACTTACATATGACTTTATTGTTTTTCTTTTATACTCTTGTCTTAAAATTTTGTCTCATGAAACTCCAATGTTTTCTTTAGAGACTATGGGTGTTTAGGGGCATGTGGTATTTTAGAGAAGTATATGTATTCTAAAGTATTTTGGTGTTATTCTTTTGTTGTCATTAAGAGAGTGTGAGTGTAGTGGAGTAGTGATGTTTTTCGAAGAAGTTTACATGTCGGAAAAAAATATACATAATATTATTATCCGGTTTCCAGTTGTCATTAGACAACGACAACGATTTTTTCTCTAATCTTAGAACTTCAATGTTATATTTGTGTGTTTGATTGTGTTCATTAATTTGTCCATATTTGTATTTTTCAAACATTTGAGTTGCCTTTATTATATCTAATATGGGACTGTAAACTCCAAAGAAATGAAAATCAGTTTACTCTAGGAGTAATACGAGAATGGTGAAACCATAAACAATGTTATTACCTATTCAAAAATTAAAAACAAGAAAGGTTATAAAAAAATAAACTTATACATTTGTGCTTTAAAGTATTAATTACCATATTTATAAATCAAAGAGCTATTTTTTCAACTTTTGTATTTTCGAAAGCATCGTTTGATAAGAAAAAATATTATTACATTGTTTATAAAATTTAGGCTAAATACCACATGTGGTCCCTTAACTTAATTTCGGTTAAAGATTTGATCTTTTATCTTTTTTTTTTTTTTTTTCCGAGATGGTCCTTTATGTTTTTAAATAATTTCAGCGTTACCCTTTAAGTGGGATTCTGTTAAGAAAAAGTTAAAAAATCTCTCATCTAGATCATTGCATATGTTCATCAAACCTCTAGGAACGTTTGTCACTGATCTGAAGTGATTTTTATGGAGTATAAATATCAATAGCTTCAGTTTTAACACATCAATCCTACTATCAAACTTAGAACAAACTTTAAATATTTTTCTGAAATATTTTCAAAACATAAAGGAAATCTTTTTCTGAACATGGATGAGGAATTTTTTTAACTTTTTCTTAACGAAACCACACCTAAAGGGTAACGTTGAAATTATTTAAAAACATAAAGGATCAAATCGGGAAGAAAAAAAAAGATAAGGTACTAAATCATTAATTGAAATTAAGTTAAGGGACCACGAGTGGTATTTAGCTTAAAATTTATATTATTTTTTTTTTTATATTTTATAGTAAAAAATATTCAACATTCACTATTATAAATAATAAAAATTATAAAATAATTAAATTTTATTTCGGTGACACATTTGATAATAATACTTAATAATTATAACTTTTTAAATGATAAAAAATGGTATAAATTTCTCTATAAAATTAAAATTATGCATTTTCTTTTCAAAATTAATCACAAATTTTGTGCAACATGCATTCCTTGGTGATTAGCCAGAACAAATAAATAAATGTATTTTAACTAGAAGTGCATTATACATCAAGTGTGTCATTGGTTAAGCAATATTCAGCTCGTGGGAGACTATCGTTGACAACTCTCTCATACCACAAATTTAAAGATGACCGAAAATTTTTAAGTTACGATATAAGTACATGGATGGAGCATTTCAAAGAAGTTAAAAGAATCTCAAGGCTTTAATTACAATGATTTGCTAAAAAAAAGGCTATAATGGTAGTATTAAAATCTATTTTTTTATATTAAGTATAAACATTGCCCAAACTAAAGTACAACATGTCCTTAAAATCTATTTTTTATATTAAGTATAAACATTGTTATGTTGGATTTGTTTCAGAATATTAAATCTCACAATTGTTTGAGTTAATTATGATAGACTTTATCATATCTTTTTCTAAAATAAATAAAAAAAAATGCAATATTTGTTTTATGAATGAGTACTTTTGAACATAATTTTGTTTTATGAATGAGTACTTTTCTACAAAAATATAAAATTTTCACGTGTTTTCTTATAAATGAGAATGCTTTTCTTTATATTTCTAAAAAGTACTGTAATCTCTAATGGGATATTCAGTAGGTAAAAAATTGTATAAAAACACTATTGAAAACATAATTCTAGTAGTACTTTTTGCATTGATGAGTAAAATTAGAGAGTTAGAAGAACAATCACTAGAGTTTATCAAGACACTTTTTTTCTTTTCTTTTCTTTTTTTTTTTTTCAAAAGAAATCAAAGAGCGATTTTGGGAATACAGGCCGTGTAATATCCCTTTACGGAGTTGGGGCCGTAAACACAACCGCAATCTAGCCCTTGTTTTAGTGGGCCACAAGAGTACAAGGCCATTAGAACAAATGGTGCAAAACAAAAAGTGTAAGCTTTTTCTCAAGTAAAAAGAATTCAACTCCTTTTAGAATATTTAGTTGTATTTTTTTACAATAATATTTTGTTATATTTGAGATTCCTTTATTTTAGATTTTATGTAATTTCAGTAGGATACTTTTTAAAATATCTCTAATTTTAAAAGAAAATAAGTTTGCAAGTCATAAAATATTTTATATATTGTTGGGATTATAAATAAGTCAAATGGACGTTTTGTCTAGAGCTCGAATCCATAACCTCGTAGTGTGGGAGTTTATAGTTGTATTTACCACTCTTTTTGTAGAAAAAAAAAAATATGGGTCATATTACTGAGACCCAAAATCTCCGACATTGAATGTAAATATTATAGATTCACCTTTAAACTCATTTTAATGATGTCTGTATTAAAATAACCTTTACTCTTATTGTCTATTTTTATTAGAATTTGTGTAGATGATTGTTGAATGTGGCAATTGACCCAACATTGTTGATGGTTGTTAAACATAAAAAGATTAATTTGAAACCAAACAAAATTATATGTTTGACACTTTAAATTACTATTTAATTCTAATGGGATGGAGCTTTGAGATAATAAAATTCAAGAAAAATACTAAATACAATTAATACTTTATTTATATAGTATATTAATCAATAATCCCTTACATCAAAGTATTTATTTCATCTTAGAAATTCTAATTTATAGTGTTTTTATCTGGTTTTGTAAAAACTTAAATAGATAGTCTCTGTGTTAAATTAGTAGTAAGAGTTTCATTTTGTAATTGTATGGGATAGATTTCAAATTTCACATGGAATAATTATAAAATTGCTACCAAAACTACAGTGATTAATAATAATTTCTTACTCCCCACTTTTTTTTAGAAAACAAAAAATAGACACCCTCTTTGATACGTCAGATTTTTTTAATGTTAATTTGGAATGAGTATTATACTCAGCACCATCTTTCAGTTACTTAATGTGGGTCTCATTTAGTAATTATATGAATTATTGTTGAAAATGAAATGATGTATGATTATTCGTGTGAAGCATTCAATAATTTGTTTTAGTGATGCTAGTTAGTGGAATTGACTATCTGTAGGAATAACAAAATCTAATCCTAGAGGACCCGACAAAAGAATTTGCAGTGTGATTCTCATATTTACAAATAACAGAGAAAATAGTTGTTGGGGATAACATGAGTTCCAAGTAGATGGGTCTGTCATAATGTAAATATGTTGGAAAATGTCCTAGACCCATTCGAAAAAATATTAGAAAATATAAAATAAAATGTATTTATGTATAAAGTTTACTTTAGTACTTGTGTCTGATTTTCCAGTAAAAAAATTGATTTTATATAAAACTAAGTTGAAAATTCCAAATTTATTTTAAATAGTATAAATTTGACTACATTCATGTAAAATTGCACAAAACAATAAATTCAAGACTAAAAATTAATTGGAAAGACAATAATTTCAAATTATAGTTTTAATTAATAAGTAATTTTAAATACAAAATCAATTAAACTTGAATACATTTAAATTGTTAAAATCAATTTCTACATCTTTAAAATCAATTTTTTATTCCTTCTCTAATTATTATTTATTGCTATTTGGATTCGATATCGACAAAAATTACGCAGTTACACATTCAAACATCTTTAATTGCCCGATTATTATCGAATGATAAAAAAAAATTGATCTAAATTTTAGTTTTAATTTAAAATCCAATCCAAAATTTAATTCTCCAAACTTAAATTTTACGATCACTGATATTTGAACGTTGAATGTGTGATTGTAGAATTGTTTAACCGCAAAGAACCCGAATCCAATTTATTGACATCACTAAAATTTGACCAAACATTTTATTTTCACTGTATCCCAACCAACAAAGCATGTGAAAATAAATAAATAAAGGATACTACCCAAGATTGACAGGGTAGATGGGAAGGTATATTTAGAATGTTCACTTGAGAAGTCAAAATTCCACGTGGTTAGGGAGGTCCAAAAGTAGCATGAAAAAAAGTGAAAGAATAGTGCGCAAGATCCAAGATGAAATTAGTGACTGCATTCTAATCCCATTCCTCCGTTTTAGGATGTACTGTCATTTATCTTAGTCTCAAAACTGTGACATTTGATCAGTTAATATAAATTTTTAAAAAAATTATAAATAAAAAGTAATTTTATTTATATTAGTTTTATTAATTATTGATATATTTTTATCATCATAAATATAAAATATAATAATAATTTAAAAATAATATATATTGTATTAATTTAAGAGTGCAATTAATTTTTTTAATGAAAGTTACAATAAAAATTAGAATTGGCAGTTTTTTGAGACATTTTTTTTTTTAAATAAAACAATTATTTTGAAATAGACACAATAATTGATTAGTATTTAAACAGATTTAAAAGTATATATAAATGATCAAGAGATAATGTAACACTTTAGTGAATTATTATTATCAAGTATTTGTGTTTGACATTATTATAAATACGAATAAAAGATATTGCCTTGATAATATTATAAATAATATTAATTAAATCATAAATTATAAAAGTAATTTATATTATATTGAAATGATTATTTATTTTAATACACATGATTTGCAAATGAACCTTTTATTGTATAGGACAAATGAAATATTCTATATTTTTTCAAATGATATATGTTAGTATATTAAATATTACAATTTGTTACTACAGACTAGTAGTAACAATCAAATTTGAGACTATTTATCATATTATTCTTTTATTTTTATATGTTATTCTTATGTCACTGATTAAATATTTTTTTTTCATCTGAAGATAAAATATTAAAAGAGACTCGTACACACTCAATTGAACAAATTTAAATTTAAAATATGATATTTAATATAATAATATTAATATTTATTATTTGAATTTAATTTTATAAATAATGAATAAAATATTATATTATAAGTAATGTTGAAGTTTGTGCCCATTAGCTAGTTCCTTGATTAAGATACCACCTTTGTAGGTAGCTTTGGTTTCATCATTCACTAAAATCCTAAATGGTGCTATTGTACTCAACAACTGCCACTCCAATGCTTCCTTAATTAATTTCTTCTTCACCTCTCTAGTTAGCCTATATATAATATAACCGCCCCCAACCTAAAACAGATACTAGGACATCTCCTATTCTTTTATCTTACCTTAGTAACTGACACCCATTTCATCATTTTAGAAAGTTTCACTATCAAACAGTTGATAAATATCAAATCACCTTAAAATTGAATACAAGGGAAGGGCCCTCGCCACCCCATCCATCTCTTTCTTCTTTATGGTCCATCATTGTGTCAAGTTTTATTGCTCCCACTTCCTTTTCAAGTGCCCACATGCTTTTGTACCTTCAATATAGTTTCAACCACGGATTACCATTTTAATTCACATTTTGCATTTTTGGATCGTATTTTCCTACTTAGTGTATGTTAAGAAAATGCTAAAATCATAGTCGGTAGAAGATAGGTTTTTGTTAATTTTCAAGGACTTAGAAAATTTTTTCAACCATGGTAGTTGACAATTTACTCAACTGAACATTTGCTTAATTTTATATCAATATTTTTAATTTTTTTTTATCAGTTTTCTTATTTGAACATTAAAATATACAACTTACGCATATTTAGAAAATACATATAAAAATAAAACAAAATCGTATTTCACATCAATATTTTGATGAACATAAAAACATTTTTCTATTTTCTTATCTATGGTTTGCAAGTTGCAATATATATGTTGGAAAATATATAGTTTATATTTTCTTTTATTTTCTATTTTCTATTTCTATTTTCCTATATAGTTTATCAAAGTCGTTTCAATGTTTTTGAACACCGTTGTCAAATTTAAAAATGAAATTCCTAAAATCACAAAATTTTAATATCAATTTTTAAGATTTTAATATTTGTTAGTGGCTGGTGGCGCCATGTAGGGTATTTATTCTATGCATAAAATACAAATAAAAAATTTTAAAGCGACATACAAAAATAAAATATAAATATAATTTTTCAAATGTTATAATATACTATAAAAAAATTGAGACCTCTCTAATTAGAGTCACGTGGCAATGTTCTAATTGTATTGATTGATAGTCCACCCCGTATTTTATCATGTATAATATCCTACAAAGTCTCTCCTAATTATTTCATGAATTATCCTTGTATGATCAAAAGACCAAATATAATTTTTTGGGTACAGTCACAAATATTAGTTCTATCTTTAATTTATTAATTATTTTTTAAAAAAAATTACTTCTATTTTTTCCTTTTCGTGACTGTGCCTAAGACTTTCTTGCTTTTATGTCAATATACATTTTTTGTTTCTCAATTTTATTTTGTTAAACTCCAACATGATGTAACCCATATGGCATTGTCTTCAATGTCTTTTTATATAGGATCCTACCCGTAATGATATCAATATCTTAAATTCATACAGATGCTAGCTAGACCACAAAGAAAGAAGCCTAGACAAAAGAAATAAATAAGCGGCGGTGAAGTCTATAAAAGAAAATGTGCTACTGATCATTGGATCGTTTTCATTACATTATTACCTAATTAAGGTTAGAAATTATTATAGTTAATTATTGGTTAACACACGGACTTGTGTGGGACGACAATAAGAGTTATGTTTAGTTTTTGTGTGGATATGCAATATAACTATTGCCTCTGTGAATTATGTACATTCTTTATCATCAACTTTGTCGCGACGTGTGTCATTTAGAAAAGAATATCCGGGGGGCCCCTACTTGATGATTAGAAGATAAAACTATCTTGCATTAATTTGAATTACTTTCTTGTTTTCTTGTCTTACCTATTCCTAGTTAGTGACAATGGTATCACTATTCAAAAATGTGTTCTGAAAGCCACGCACGGGCAATTGTTTGCAACCTAACAAAAAGATTAATAAAAAAATATTACACATCCCAAAGTTCATATTTTATTTTATTTTATATATGCTATAGTACATTAGTATCCACTAAAACTTTGCCTTCTAATTAAAGATGGGTTGAATATGTTTCATTTTTCTTCTTTTGGGAAGGGTAGAAACCATTTATATCTATATTCGTACACTTTAATTACAAGGGGTAAAAAGGAGGTAGAAAATACCCTTCAAAAATTTAAAAAAATGAAGATCCTGATGCCACGATGGAGATCTGATATCTCAACCGAATCATACCATCTGATTCGTAAAAATGCAATGATTATAGCATAACGGAAAGTAGCAGTGGCTCAGTGAAATTGCTTGTTGCAAAAGTATTGAGTGGTCTCTCACTCCATCCCCAACCCACAATCACATCATCATGAAATCCACACACTGTAAGGAATCTTAATCCTAACACCATGTGCTGCTCCAATAAACCATTGCCTTAATTTGCCACATAGCTAGTACGACGTGACAAACACGTTCCTTCCGCGCTACATGGAAAAATAATTAAAAATTGCAAAACCAATTACGATGGCCTAATGTAACCAATATGCAATTTCAATGAGCTAGCACTAGCAGGACCACAAATGTACATATAACATTTTTCTCCTTTCATCTTTGATGCAATTTATAGTGATTAAAGTAAACAAAACAGCTGAATTTATGAATAAATAATGTGAAGTACTGTTCCAGAATTAGAATTTAAATCAAGATCGACCAAATACTTTCGTTTCCGCTCTCATTGTTTGATTATTTAGTAATTAAATTGGATAAGAAGAGCGAAAGAAGTATATGCGAAAATAACAATAACAAATATTCCATTTTTCACCCATGTACCAATTTTGTTGTACTTGTGAAAGTAGAGTGGATTTTGTTCCAAGATTGGAAGACTCTTCTCACATGGGAGTGGGTGTAATAAGATCAACTTTCCCACACCCTCTCAAACACGTGCCCGTAACTTACACGCCATTGAGCGTGTCCCTCCCAAGCTCAACAATCAAACAAACCCATCAACCTCCCACTCTTTCTACCCAGATTCTGCACTTCTTCATTTTCACTATGCGTTGGTTAATTTTCCTCGTTTGTTCTTGTTTTACTTTTTGCAATTTTTTTAGTATACGGTAAAGTGAAATATCTCAGAAAAGAAATAACGAAAAAAGAAAGAGTATTGCAATCATACAATCACTGACTTTGTTGTACCTTTTTAACGGCAAAGTTAAAATAAAGAAACGGACACGGATTTTAAGGGAGAACTTAGAGAGAAAATATGGAAGTTTGTTATGGAAAATCGTTTGTTCTTCATTGAGTGAAATTACAGAAATTCTGCACAAGCTTGCTCTCTACTACGTAAAACCAATTAAAAGAACCAACGAGTTAAAATTTTCTTCTTAACCATAAACAACATCCCAATCCCAGATATTAAATCTGTACACTAAATTAAAAGAGTCTTAACTCTCAAGCTGACATAATAGATAGATTGAATTCAAATACCTAAACTAAAAAAAATTAAGAAAAAAGTCAGCAAAGTTGCAAATTCGAACCAATCAGTTTCTTTCTTCCGTGCTGAGAATATGAACCAAAGCAAGCTAGTGAGATACATATTAATGTTAACGTTCATGGCTTCAACTGAACCCACTCGTAGCGTCCTTCCAAGGGAACGTCCTTCACAATATCATAATTATACCTGCGAACAAGAGAATTTTTGAGGAATCGTCATATATATCGTGCTATACTATAAATTTTGTTCTTTAAAAATATAAAGCACATTTTGAGAGAAGAAATTTGTTTTGATTTAACTTACTTGTCTTGAAACTTTTTCTGAATGTCTTTCTCAGCAGACGCGAAAAATTCATCAAGCTCCAATTCCGTTGGCATATTTTTCGGACGGTGAGAGTTAGTCTCCATTGACTCCAATTCTTGAGAATTTCCTTGAAGTTCACTTGAACGACTCATCTCTCTCCTGCGTTCACCAATTCACTTGCGTTTCAGAATTATGAAATGGAAAATGCGAACGAATATATACACACACTCACGAGAGAGAGAATGAGTTTCTACAATTTTGAACTGAAAAAAACGTGGCTGTTAGAATTTGGAAACATCATTTATTTCATCATGTTTTTTTTTTTCTAACTGCAAAACTTGAATGAAAACTGTTAGAATTTGAAATTAGAAAACTGTTAGAATTTGAAATTAGAAAACTGTAACTAACTTAAATCAAAATTCAAATTTCAAAATTCAAGAGATGAATAAATAAACCCGCTCCACTAAAAAACCTCTCAATTTCTTCACCACAATTGCACGTCGACGTTTCAACTTGCGCGCTCTCCACCTGTAAATATAAACGTTCAATGCGGTACATTAAATTTGTAGTAGTAAACGAAGGTTTAATTAAACAAAATCTATAATTAACCGCATTAAATTGTTCAGTTGAGTTCTTCAAATAGTATAAGTAATTCAGAAAGCGGAAATAAATATTCAAATTCAATTCATCTAACCTCCAGATCTAACGATTTGATCCTCTCTTCATCGAGTCCAACGGATCCATTGCTTGAACAACACGACGTTGGAAATTCTTCGTCGGAGGTAGCACCGGATGACTGTTCCTCCGTTTCCGGCTTCGGTAGAACCGTCGCCGTCTTGGTTCGACTTTTGAGGTGAACGAATGCGGACGAATTCGAAGCGGTTGAGAATTTATGCGTTTTGTTTCTGTTGTTGAATTTTCTTCTTCTCTTTGTAGTTCGTGCAGCTGAACTAGAAGCTTCCATGGCTAATGCCGCTTGAGCTCGTGTCCTGACACCTACCTGAACCATCTCCATTGATTTCAACTGAGCAAGTACGTGCTTCTGAGACTGCGATTCCACACACCTCACAATCACTTTTCAGGTGTTAGTGCTTTCTGCGATTTTTCAGAAAGAGAGAGAGAAAGAGAGGTAGGTGTGGTGGTGTGTGAGAGAGAGTGTTGATGCGCGCGTGTAGTACGGAGACGACGAAAATTTGTGATAATGACGAAAGGGATTCAACGGTTGAGATTGGATAATTACTTTTTCATAGTGGTGTGGGTAATGTGTGGGACTGGTTGTGGTGGTGGTGTGGTCCAGTCTCCGTTAATAGTGACGGGGGAATCTCAAAACGGGAAATTTGACGGCGCCGTTATGATTGTCGGGTGTGGTTAAACGAGGGTATGCCACGTCATCATAACTGACGGGGAATTAAAACGGAGGATGGTGTGTTGTTGGAATTGGAAGGGGATGGAGATTGATGATTTTGCAGTGGAAATGGAAATCATGCGGTTGAGATGAAAAGAATCATCATTTATTTGCGTTGTAGTGAGGAATTTCCGTTTGGTGGAGAACCGGTTTTAAGCAAAATAATTGTGTTTCGAATTCAAATTACGAATTTATCCCAATCGTGATGGTGAAATGCAACAATGCCATTCGCTATTCCCCCATATCATTTCTTCTGTTTGTTTGTCGTCACCACAAGTCACAACACCAGCCACACGATTATTTGGCGTTTTATCGCCGTAACAATGGAGTATAATGCAGAGTTCATTTTTTATTTTTGTTTTACTCAATTTCTTAACGGAAAGTGACCATGTTATAAACACCTTTCTGGGATCTGAACTATGATTTTATCCTTTATTACACCCATCACGCTTCTTTATAGTAGTAATTTTTGTGGATATTTGGATACATCATTTGAATACACACACAACAATATACATCATCTAATTATTTTAAAATATATGATTTAATTATTATTTTTCAATTTTTTTATGAGTTCAAATTATATATATAAAGAAAAAACAAATTATGTGTATAAATATATGTCCACACAAAAATTACTTTCTCCAGACCTCTACCTCTCTTCACTTCAATTTTCTTCCCTTTTTTAGGAAAATAATTGGATGGCCAAGATTGACCATGAAGTGCATCGCATGGTGATAAATAAAGCTGATTGCACTGATTGTATGAATAATTGATTGCACCTAATCCTGAACCCGAAATGAGGGCTTTGAAAGAAAAAAATGAAGAAAAAACTTCGCGGTCCTTTTAGTTTATGATTTTTTTTTATAAAAACATATGAAAATCTTGAAATGAAATTGAAAGTATAATAATAATTGAAACCAATAACATAATTTACAGAGAAAAAATAAAACAAACACCTAATTTGGAACAAAATTTATTTGTTTGATCAACACCTATTTTAAGAGAGGGGTAAATTATTACTCGTAAATTGATACCGGTACTGTATTTGTCTTTAACTAATTATATTATTTTAAAAAGAAGGAAAAAGTATTTTTAAATATAAATTTTGTTTCAAATTATTAGGTGTATATTTTTATTTTTTAAAATATATTAATATACTATATTATTTTATAAGAAAGTTAAAGTTGAACACATTTATTTTTAATATATGTAAAAAAAAGGTTAAATGTACTTAATAAGAAGGGACAAAGGAAGATAATAAAAGCTTGTGTTACAAAAATACTCGGAATTTTACTGATTAAATTATGCTCATTATAATATATACTTTAATATTAATATGTTATTGCTTTCTTAGTGTGAAGAGTATAGGGATGGCAAGTCATTTACTATTTACTATTACTATGTCTCGTTATTTATTTATCTAAAGTAGAGGGAGGTAGGCTAACTAGAGGTAAGAATTGAAAATCACGATTCGTTATTTATTTATCTAGAGTAGAGGGAGGTAGGCTAATTAGAGGTAAGAATTAAAAATCTTATTTCATCTCATTTTACTACGGATTGATGGAAGCACAAGTTAGGTTTCCAATTTTTTTAAAAACAATAACTAAAAACTTCACAAGAACAATGTAAAAAGTGTAGAAAAATGATAATTTAAGAAAACAAATATATGTAGCTAATGAGTCTACCAAAAATATGAAAATTATGTCCTTTAAACATCTATTATTCATCATTTAAAATTTTAGAATAAGCTAACGACACAACCAAAATAAAAAAAATTAATAAATACCCGTTTGCCGGACTATCAAAAACATGATGCTAACATACAACCAAAGCAATTAAATTGAATGAACTTTTTCTCTCTAGCACAGATGGGTCAAATTTAAGATTTTTTGTTTATAAAAAAAACAAGTTGTGATTTAAAAATAAAAAAATTGTGAAAATTTTATTCTATTGTGTTTATTTAACGGGTTAAATATCATGGACCAACTACTACCAATTGGTTTGGAATTTCAACTCGTGTCATAAAAAAGAGCAAACTGATGGGACAATAAAAAAAGTTCGACCATTCCAATTAGTCTATCGTATTTTTATCAAAGAAAGTGAAAACAAACTCATATCAAGATAGAGAACAATACAAATTTAAATTATCTAAAAAATAAAAATGATGAATCTGCAAACAAACTTGAAATACCTATGCATCTGAATTTGTAATGGATCGAAATTAATTTGTCGATATGAACAAAATGAAAATCACAACAAAATGACAAATCAAATAATGCTGCATCAAGACAATGAACAAATTAACATCACACTAAGATGATGAAACACGAAGAAAAAAAACTAAATCTACGTAAAAACCATATATTTATTTAAAATGAGAGAAAAAACGATTAACAAGAGTGTTTTTAAGATTAAAATGGTCCTAAAATGAGAGGGAAAAAAAATTATAAACAAGGGTATTCTCATTTTCTGTCCTTTTTTAAAAGATTCTCTATAAATTACAAGACAATTAATGACATTTTCACAAAAAAAATCCCTAATTAAATACAAATAGTTAGAAAAGCTAACTAATTATTTGTCTTGATAAATGAAGGAAAATTTTGAAAAGAAAATATATATTGTTGACAAATTTATTGTAAAATTAACCTTTCTTAATCATTGTGCATTGACTACAAAGGTCTTATAAATAGGGACAAAAGTAGTATTCCCTCTGTACCATAATAATTGTTGCATTTGTAGAAAGAACTGTCTCAAAATAATTGTCGCTTTTGATTTTCAATGCAACTTTAATAATTTTTTTTAATCAATTCTACCCTAAAATTCAAACTATAGCACCACTCTCAATTTATTATATTTGCATTTTGCATTTATGATTATTAAAATAAACCAATGATTTATAAAAATCGTTTGGTAAAATTATTCAACTCTCTATTTTATTTATCATATTTTTTTATTCTGCGTGAAATGGTCGAATGCGACAATTATTTTGAAATGAAAGACGTAGTTGTTTGAAATTCTTTTACTCAAAAGAGAGTGATTGCTTCTATAGAGTCAGTTTATTAAATATACTTTGGCTTATATATGTTTTTTTTGTTGGTGGACAAAATTGTAAAAATCATTATAAAGTTACACACATAATTACAAGGTACGTAATTTGATTTAAAAATAAGATGTTCAATTTTATTAATATTTATCAGTTAAGTTAAGATTTTAGTTTATATATTTAATCAGAGCAAATATTAAATGAAAATAATTTATATATTTTTTATTTATGTGTGTGAAATAAAGTAATCTTAATATGAAAAATAAATATAGCATCGGGGGAACATGACACAGATGGTCATTTATATTAGGACCATACGCAAGTGTCGAATTTAATGTGCTACGTATATGATTTTTCACGGAGTATGCTATATACTTTAAATAGACAGTGATGTGATAAAAATAAAAAATAAAATGTTAAATATATGTATTAAAATTAAAGGCTTTTGAATATAAGAGTGGGTATATATATATATGATCAAATACAGTAGCAAGTTTTTTATTTTCTTTATGAAGAGTACGGATGAGATATGTATACGCATGTGGTCGCATTGCAATGTGCATTCACACGTGTGAAGTGAACATAGATTAATATTGAAATCAAGATAACAACAAAAACTATTTATTTAAACATACCTTATTCTCTTACCTAACATAATACCTATATATCATCCATGCATTTGCCAAACAAAAATAGTGATTTTTTTAACCTACAAAAAATTTAAATTCAAACGAAGTATGTTGTTTTTGAAAAATTAAATGCATAACTGATAATCAATATATTAGAATTTTCAATGAAAATTAATTAACAATAAAATTTACGTACAGCTTTGTACAAATGATTTTCAAATTCATTCTTAAATTACAACTCGTGTGAACAAAAGATTTGACAATGTCTTAACTGGTCTTGTTGGAATGTTGGTTAAGAAAACATTTAAATGTAAATGATGTTTACTGCAAAATAATTTATATATCTTGGGATGCTATTAGACGATTCTTGAAAAATACTTAGATTTCGCATAAGTTGCAACTTTTTTCTCAAGTTTTCTTTTTTCTTCATATAAATTCACGTAAGGTTAGTCTTTTTGTTTATTTTTACTCAAATAAACTTATAACATTTCATTTATAATAATAAAAGAAATACAATTAGTAATATAATCAAAGTTGTTGCTTGCAATCCAAAAAATATTGTCCATTGAATTGGTTGAAGGAGCCCCCACAGCTGAATCCACTTATGCTGGCTGCATATGCCAATGTCTGCAATGTGTGAAAGCTGCTAGCACCTGAGTGAGCTTCACGGTTTTGCAAGAATAGGTCTATACTCTATACCAACACATCCTTCTCTCTAAAAAGTGTTGCATCAATATTACACTTTACATGCCCTCTGTCAACTCACAGACCTAACATTCTGCACATGTTTGCGCTCGTGGCCATGTGCAACTCGACCATCACCAGCCCGCCAATTTTTCAGCAAGAGGTAAACACGCCCAACCACACATTTAGGTGTGTCTCGTGTGTTCTCCCATAAGATTAAATTCCTTTTTTTGTAAGATTAGTATTTAACATTTCAAACTCTTTTTATTCATAATTAAACACCTTTCTTGATTTCAACATTTTCCAGGCTTTCTGTTGTTTTTAAATTTCGAAAAATTGTTTTAAAATAAACTTCGGTCATCGAAGATATTATTAGGTTGAGTTGTAGATTGGATCACTCTCTTTAAGACATTTTGTGGCACTGCTCAAATTGGGTAAGATAGACTATCAAACACGAAATTTCTTTGATAAAATAGTCTAGACAAACTGTATCGGAATTAAACTGATACTATGACCACTCATAAATTAAAGGGATTACAATACAAAATTCGCTGTAGAAAGACAGTGGTATTAAGATCACTCAAAAATCGAAGAGATTACGACACAAAAATCGCTCTAAAGGGACATTGGTATTATGACCACTCAAAAACAAATGGACTACATCACAAACCGCTCTAAAAGGATAAAAAAAAAAAGAGAGAAATAGTTCGGAAGTGCATCGAGTAGAAGAGAGAGAAAAGAGAAAGTTGGAAATTACATCTAACTTTAGTGTACTTTTCACAAAAATTTGACACTTTTTATATAGTGAAGAAAACAAACCAACATATACTCTTTATATAATGATGGAAACAAATTTACCTATATTAAATATACAACGTGAGACTTTAGTATTTATAGAGTTAAAAATTATTCAATATATGAAAGTTTTTCAATGTGAAATTTCAACAAATTTTAAATTTACATATTAAGATACTCTATGTTCTAACAATTACTGTTCACAATACTTTATTTAGAATCATGCTGACAAGTGGAACACTTATAAAAAATTAAAAAATAAAAAGTTTTGGGTTGAAGAAATTTTTTCATCTTTCAAAGGTTAAAAATACAAATTTTAATGTACTTTTAATTCAATATTTTTTACATTTAAAAAAATCGGTTGAAGATACAAGTGAATTTTTATTTTTAATAAGAATTTATTTTTCCATACGAATTAGATCAATTCAAACTTTAATCACTTAATAAAGTGTTTGAGTATCTTAATTTGAAATAGGACATATCACATATTGAACATCAATAAAGCTTATGCTATATATGTATTACTTAATTATCTCCTTAAATATAAGATCTTCTTGATTAAAATGTGGAGATTAAGAAGATTGGTAATAATATTAAATTTGTTGATGATTATTATTATTTTTACAATTTTATGTTAAAGAGAGATAATTAATTAATATTCTTATTATATTATTTATTGTTGATTGCATAAAAATATATAAACTAATTAGAGATATATATTAGTAAAGAAATAATTAATACAATTGAAAATTTCAAAAAAGAACTTACAAAATAGGACAAAGAAATTTTTCAAAAAAAACCTTATATTTAAGGATGAAGATGACATATAAGAAGAAATAAAAAATCTTAAAAATTAAAATTGTCCTATGGTTTAGAATCGATTTTGAGACCACAAATTATAAGCTCAAAGAAATATGTATTATTTTATCTAAACAGTCTGGGCCGGATTAACACTTATTAACATTAGAATTTAAAAAGAATAAAAATAAACTAAATGAAATAATTGATACTATTAAAGTCAAAGCAAACCTATATGCAGGTGGTGGTGGAACCTACGTTAGATAACAAAATCTAGCATTTAAAAAATAAAGGAAAAATATAGTTGATTTTTGAATAAAGCAAGTGCTGACAAGTATCCCTAAGAGTATTCTTTGAGTTGGTGTTTACATTCCAAAACGACCGTATCAACTTTTAAGTTCTGCCATCTTTTTGCAATATTGCTAAACAATGGAAAGGCGTACATTAGTAGGTGAAATGCCAAAAGAGAAAGGAAAAAAGATGAAGATAATGAAAAGTGGGGAACAAAACCAAATTGAAGAATCAACAAGGTGCTGCGGTAGTTAATCAATATTGTCCAAAACGAAATAAAAGAGGTGGACTGTATGAATGCTCCATTGAAATAATTCTTTTCATGTCCAAGACATGTTTGTTCTGTTAGTGCTCAAATGGTCCTAATATTTTCTAAAAGCATCTATTTCTTTTATTCTATAAAAACCGTCAATTTTTCAAAAATATTCTGTTTAAAAATAAATCTCATTTTAATTTCCAATGCAATTTTATTCGTTTAATGAAGCAACAACAGATCTATTATTCAATAAATGCAAATTCCAGTCTGTAATAATTGGTACAAGAATTGACAAATATTAAGAATATATGATTTACAACAGTGTACAATTTTCAAATTAATTAGCAAAAATGTTTAACTTTGATGGGATGAAAAGCTACCATATATAGCTCCAATTGTCAGGAACACATACGGCAGGATGAAGCTCATATGTCAATTCCATACATAATCTATATGCAGCTTTGACATTTGGTGAGTTTCTCAAAACAATAGAATCACGATGCTGTGTGCTTGTCAATTATTTATCTTCTACTACACGTTACAATTATAAATACAACCTTAAAAATATATACTTTTTTAATAAATACACATTTAAAAGTATATTTTATTATATAATCTAAACAAATTTTATTTTATCAAACAACATTTAAAAATATCTAATAAATTACATTAGAGAAAACTCGTTTATAAGTAAAAGTATATTTGCAAAATAATATTTTTTTTCAAAAGTATGCTTCCAAACGACAATTCAAACACATTCTATATTTTGTGAGTTGTATAAAATTAAAAAACATTTTAGACAAATTAAAATTTGAGTTTTCTAGAATTTAGAACTTTTAATTAAAATAAAATAAAATTTTAGCCATAATTCCACGATGGATTTTCTAAAAAATATTTTGAAAAACAAAAAATTTTAATTTTCTTGAACTTCGACGTATTTTAAGTTTTTTGGACATAGTTATGTTTTGGAAAATTCAAATTTATATATTTTTTAAACATATTTTTAATTCTTGAAAAATAAAGAAAAAGGGTCAAAAATCCTGAATTTGAAGGATTTTTTTTTATAAAATTAAAATTTTTGATAAATGTGGGGTGAAGGATTAAGTGCAGAGGTATACAAAAATTCACTTCATAGACCAAAACTCTTTTGAAAATATGTGAAAATTCCCCCAAGGGCCCAAAATGAAATTGTTCAAAATGATTTCATACAAGAGAGCCAAAATACTTTGTTCAACTTAAATAAGTTATTTATGTTTCTTTCTTTTCTCTTATCATATACTAATTTTATGGTGTACAATTATTGAAAATGTTTCTAGTAAATTAGAGTTTACGATTTAGAACATTGAGGTGTAGAATGTGGAGGAAAAGGATAAATAATTAGTGAAGAGCATTTTAGAAAAAATTATGAAATCGTAGGGGTATGTGTGTTAAATGATGGGGTATATCTATAAAAAAAAACATACATGATGAGATATCTGCATTATATTAGAGCCCAACGCTATATGGATGGGCCAAAGATCAAGTGGGCTTCCTATTTTTTGTTTTATGAAAATAGACCGTTCAAAATAATAATAATGAAGAAATTTGAAGGAAGAAAGCGCATAGATACAAGAACGGATAAGTAAGAAGCGAAGAGGAAGAAAGAAGAAAGAAGTATGGCTATGGCGAATAGCAGTATGTCACTGTTAAAGTCTTCTTTCATGGGGGATCGACTCCTTCGCTGCTCACGCCACCACCATCCCTTTCCTCAACTTTTCCGTTACAATCACAAACCAGGTTTCTCCTTCTCCTTCCCAATCATTTTTATTTTTTCAATTTTCTACTAAAATTATTATTGATTCTTTATTTTTGTTACAGGAATCAATCACGTTTCGATGCAGTTGCCTCGATCACTTTCTGGCTTAACCAACCTCTTGTTTAATAGAAGGTAATGTTTTTTCGTCACGTGTGCACATATCTACTGTAAAATAATTGATGCAACTAATGCTTCTCTGTTTTTATTTGTACCATTTAATATATTATTTATTTATATTGTTAAGTATTTTATTTATTTCTTGTGTTAATGTGTAGCAGTAGTCATGTTGTAGTAACCTAGCCACTAGACTATTATTGTAAATGAACCTGGATTTAGGTCATGCTTTGATAACCAACTTAACTAAGTGTTTATAGCATATACGTTAATCATATAAGTACTTACACATAAGCTATTTCTATAACTAAAGATAAAATAAAGTAAGTTGTTTTCATAAGCTACCTTCTAGAGTTTATAAAGTAAGCTGCCATATTTTGCTTTCATAAAGCTCTCCCAAATAGTCTAACAAGTGTTTATGTTAGCACATAAGCTCAAATTCAATCCAAATAGGTCTTCATAATTTGTTTTTATTTTCAAAGTTTGAATATTCATTGCAGAGAATCAAGGGAGAAGGGATTGATTTTTTTTATGTTGTGTTGTATTTTTCAAAATCTTATGGCACTGCTATTTAGTTTTTCAATTACTGTTGTTATTTGATGTAGACTTTAAACCATGTAAATCTGCAGCTAGTGGTGGTCAATTTCAGATTAAGCCACTTGTTTAAAGAGGTATTTGTCTATCTACCACCATGTGCTTTTGATTTTAACTTTTACATGTTGTCTTTTGCAGGAATATAGATGAATTGTCTAACAGCAAGCGTAAACGTCTGAGACCTGGAATAGTTTCTCCGCGTCGAAAAGTGCCCAAAGACATATCAATGCCTCCATATGTAAAATCTATGGTTCCGGCAGGGATTGCAAGTGGACCTGAAGTGCATGATGAGAAGGGGATAGAATGCATGAGAGCATCCGGAAGGCTTGCAGCACAGGTTCTTCAATATGCTGGCACCTTAGTCAAGGTGCGTTCTTTTCATCTTTTTGGCTAGTCAATCCCACTTTCTCTTATTGTTTGTTTCCAACATAAAATGTTGCTGCTTATTATATGTAAAACAAACAACTTATTAATACTTAAATTATGAAATGTTAATAAACTTATATTATTCCACTGATTGGTATGTTTTTCTATAGAAAGAAAAAGTTGGCTTTATGTTAGTTTAGTTTTAACTTCTGTTGACAGCCAGGCATAACAACAGATGAAATTGATGAAGCAGTTCACCAAATGATAATTGATAATGGTGCATACCCGTCTCCTCTTGGCTATGGCGGTTTTCCAAAGAGTGTCTGCACATCTGTTAATGAATGCATTTGCCACGGAATACCAGATTCCCGTGCACTTGAGGTCCTTATACTCAACTCTTACTTAGAAAATTATATATCTTGGGTGAAAAATTGTTGACACATTCTTTTATTTGCAGGATGGTGATATAATCAACATTGATGTTACTGTCTATCTAAATGTAAGTTGTATTTTTTTGGTTGCGGTGGGGTGCCTATTTTGGTTTTTGTTAGGGTTGGGAGGAGACTAGTCATGGCATTTCAAGTAATATGTACTTACATTGTCTCATTACTAAGTACTCTGCTTACAACACTTATATATGCCCTCTTCTTGTGCTATGCTGTTGGTGGGGATGGAGGCTAAGAATATTTTATCATACCCACATAATGCTGTTTTGTTATCTTAAAGCTTGGGCCCTTTGTCAATTTTAGTATGAATATTAATTCATGTAGCATATTTTGGAACGAATGTGCTGCATTAATATTGGTTGTTTTCCCCTTTCTTATTTGTTTGCAATTGCATCTTTAAGATTTGTGAAATTTATGCTTTGATTTGGTGAGTAAACAAATGGATATGAATTGTAGGGCTATCATGGTGACACGTCGACAACTTTCTTTTGCGGAGATGTTGGTGATGAGGCCAAAAAACTAGTTCAGGTATCAATTTGTCTTCATGCCAACAATGGGGTTGATTCAGTTCTTTTTGTATGTTCGATACTTCCATACATCCTTCATTAATCCTGCATTTTAATCTGATTCTGCATTTTATATTTAAGCTACTTTACTGGATTATATGGGATTGAAAATATTTATTATCTTAACAGAGCCGTTACTATGGCCTACAGTACATGTATCAACATGTAAAGCTATCCAGTTGAATATCCCATGGTATTAAATTTTGCATGTTACTCAGGATGCATAAGAAAAAATATCCCTGGGTATTCATTTATGGCCTTCTATACTCGGGAGATATACCACTTATTCCTGGAAATTGTAGATATGTAAAAATCACTGACTAACCTTTTGTCAAATATAATAAATTTTATTTATATTTTTTCCGTACCACTTATTCTTATTGTTTTTGGTTGTTGAGATACTGTTCTGGAAGTCTTTTATGCGGCTTGAATTTTTTTTAAGTGGTTTTTTTGTTAGAATTGAGACACTGTCCTTGTCATTTGTTTTGTGCTTATAGGAGTGGGGTTTCCCCCCTTATATTATTGATACAGGTCACTAAAGAATCCCTGGATAAAGCAATATCAATATGTGCACCAGGAGTGGAATTCAAGAAAATTGGCAGAACAATTCAGTAAGATGTTTCTATCATTTGTTCTCTCTTTCCTGCATTTCCTTATTCAACATAAATTCAGAAACCCTCTGGCAATAGGATCATGTATAGTAAATGGTAATTGCATGGGTTTAGACTCGTGATCCTTAACTTTATTCATCTTATCTAAACATAAGGTTAATAACAAAAAAATGTCAGTTTTTTTACACAATTCTAAAAATATTCATCCCCACCTGGGTGTTAATTATTTAAGCATGCCTGAATTATATCCAAAACATTTACAGTAAAGTTTTGATCAAGTCTCAACCATAGTGAGTATTACTCTTAGAGTATCTTATAACTTTTTCCCGAGATGACTTACTCTGCCCCCAATCTTCATGATGAGAATTGCTATTTTATACAAACTGTTTTTATGAAAACATGCATTACTTTCTAGTGACCCACAATAGTCAACCTCTCTACTGGGACTCAGCAAACAACTTCACATTCATATAGTTGTGCCATGTCATCTGTAACATCTTTGTAGAAAAACTATGGGCTAGAAAACTATGTGCATCTTCTTCCATACCCTAAACCCTAAACCCCCTCAAGCGCACCTACCTCTACCTTTTTCTCCCCAGGCTTTAACATAGGGTGAGGTTGAATGATTTTTAAAAACAACAATTTGAAGGAAACAAGAGCAGTATCTTAAGCAATTCTAAATGTTGTGTTAATATGGATTAGTAGTTGATGACTGTGATTTAAATTAATTTCAATTCTTGATTATATGATTCGTCTTTGATAATTTTTTTCTTTTATTTTATAAGTGATCATGCAGATAAATATGGATACGGTGTTGTGCAGCAGTTTGTTGGCCATGGAGTTGGACGTGTTTTTCATGCTGATCCAGTTATTCTTCACTTTAGTAATTAACTTCAACTGTGTACTTCTGTCATTATTACTTGTTAGTTTTATTTCAATTCTACACTAGCAACAAACCCGTGCTGAATTTTGTAAATACTGAAAGTCTATATCAGTTTTACTGCTTAAGAAATATTGAAATCAGCGTGTGTCTGTTAAATTTAAAAATGATAATCATTACTGTTTAGAAATTATCACATAATATTGTGTGTAGCCTAATGTATTGAAGAAGCCAGAGATTTGGAAGGAAAGTTATTTATTTGACTACAGAAAAGTTGGTAATAATTGAAACTTTACAAAGAAGTCTTACATTTTGTTATACTCCAAAAGGGAAAAACATAAGGTCCCTGTTAACTTATATACTGTTATACATATTCCACCGCTATCTGGAAATATTGATTTAGCTGTTGAATTTCAAAATTCTCGTTTGGTTATGGTTTAGCCACCCTTGTTTTATATTAAAAAAGATTCATATTCCTTGCAATAATTTTCCCCAAACTTCAAAATACTACTTTATTGCCTGTTAGATGTGATTTCTTTTCTATCTTTGTCTCTCTTCACAGTTATGTTTTCTAACAATTATTATTTTTTATCTTCAGGAAACAATGAAGATGGACGAATGATGTTAAATCAAACCTTCACAATTGGTAATTTTTTCACACAATATAGAATGTTATGAACTCATGCTTATGATTATCTTTTGTGGAGCTGGAAACCCTGCATGTGTTTGCCCTTGATCTATGTTACATGGATATTTTGATTTGAGTATTATATCTGATGAGTTACAGTCTATCAGGAAACCAATTATTATTTTTTTAAAAATTAAGTTGTGTATGATTAAGTATAAGTGTATATTTTAAATATTTAAATATGTAAAATTATTGTATAATTCATACTTTTCCCACTATCTCAATTCAATATTTTGAATATGTAAAAAACTTACTGTCTTTCACCATTTCCCCCTTCGATAAAATTCTTTCCCTTCCACTGGGCCAATTCATTGGCAAATGAATAATCTACTGTTTTAACACTCAAAAAAACCTAGACACTGTAGCTTAAAATACATGGTAGTTGAAACAGCTTCATGCATCTGCCAATAAAAGTTCACATGTCTGAAAATATGGCTACACCACTGAATTTAAATTTGGAAGCTGATTTATCTGTATGATATGGATATGCAGTACGATATGGGTATACGTACGCCACTTATTTGGGAGTAATTGTGCATAATTGCCTTTGAATTTACATAGGTTAAGTATATGTAGCTTACTAATTTAGCACAGAAATGCAACAAGTAAGATGTGGGGAAGGGTGCATGGGAATTGTATGGAATTTCAACTTTGATTTGGTTACATGATTTAGTGCTTCTAACTGGTTTAATTATGCTTTGTGGAGGTGTAGGACAGAATATAGAGAGAAGAAAGTGGAGTGGTATGGGAAAATTTTGATTTTGGTTTCCTAATCTAGTGCTCGGTAAAAATAATGGGAAATGGAAATGAGAGTAAACAATGATTTTCCTCTTGGTATGATTGAATAGTTGGGAATGCAGATACTACAATGAAAAAAATTATAGTTAAAAGCATTTTCCTTCTTTTTCAGATCATTTTCACCTTATAGGAAGAGTGGCCAAAAATTGTGGACTCAAATCAAAATTGAGTTCTTAACATTCCGCTTTCAACCCCACAATTATTTTTCTTCAACGTTGCAGTCACATGCATGATGATTTTTATCCCAAATTTTCCATTCCCTCGATTACTACCTTATTTTTACACTAAACTAAGCTCCAAGCATACCCTTCGTTTTATATTTTCGGTTTTGGGGTTTTTTGAATGTATATTCTGCTTGAACTTTTGAAAACCTATCAGCTGCTCATGATGCATAAACGAGGAAGTGTTGTGCATGCTGTTTATCTTTCCCTTATTTTTTACTTGCATGTTTACTTTGAGAAAAAAACAGAGATGGGATTATGGGAATTTTGCATTTTATTAGTGGAAAATTTTAGAAGATATCGGATTAAAAATGACAACATTAGAGAGAGTTTTGGGGACACCTATTGCAGAAAAGATGGTTAAATTTAGAGTTAGGTAGTTTGGACATGTGAGGACGAGGCTTGTAGATTTATTAGTAAATAGAGTAGATCATATGGAGGGGATTCCGATTGCTAGAGGCAGAAGAAGACAAAAAAGCTATTGGAGAAAGAGTTTGAGGCAAATAGTTTGACTGTCAAACATGATTTATGATAGAACGTTATGACATCACCTTGATCCTTATAGCCAACTCCACCTAGTGGAATAAGACTTTGTTAATGCCTAATTTTGAGAAAATCTCGTGTCACAGGAACACTCACCATTAAGCTACAATTCATCACATTCTGAAGAAATTGTGATTGAGAATCGTTTTCATACATCATATATATGATGAAGGCTTGAAATTGTCTTTCATGTGATCGTGTCTATATATAATTGAACTGTAAAATTTCATTTTTATTCAACCAGTTAATATGGTGATATAAGTAACCTTTGGTAAAGTAGAGATATGGATATCATGAGTCAGTCATGTGCTTAAATGCATTTTAAATTGGTGATATAAGAAATTGTGATTTTGACATGGATATCATGAGTCAGTCATGTGCTTAACAGCATTTTAAATTGCTTGGTGAAAATATCCTCCAAGATATATTTATAGGTTTTGTTATATTGTTAACATTGTTTTATTTTTTCTTTGCCTTGTAAATTTTACAGAACCAATGCTGACAATGGGCAGCATCAATCCTGTGATGTGGAAAGACAATTGGACAGTTGTAACAGAAGATGGAAGTCTTTCAGCTCAGTTTGAACATACCATTTTGATAACTTCTGACGGGGCTGAGATTATGACTCAATGCTGACAGATGCAAACATTCAATATCTTTGCATCACTCAAACGGTGAAACTTATTATTGAGATGCTATTGATTTATTTACTTCCAGTTTCAGATCGAAGTTCTTGCTGGAAATTGCCAAGGTAAAAGAGGCATGTGACAAAGGAATAACAGTGTTATATTGTTTCTGTATTATAATATTTAAATTTAAATATAGTTTTTACTGAATCCTCTGCTTCAATTAAGAATCAATAGTACTCTCATTTATTTTTCACTGTTATGGGGAGAAAATAACATGAACTGTATATAGCAAGTAGTTATCAGCTTAGATCTATATGTTCGCAAGGTAGAAAAAATAGGATTTTGTCAATAGGTAGAGGGAAATAGGAAAAATCATCATTTTAATCACTAAGATGGATTTAAATTTAAATAATGTCATTAAACTAAAACTATTTATATCAGAGCGTTATAGTGTAAAATTATATAGCCATTTTTGTTTAGTAGGAATAGGTATTTTTGGCCGAGTCATTGTGAGATAGAAAACACAGCTAAAATTGCACTTTTGCACATGATTAGTGCAATACATTAGTCACGCACGGCATGATGAGGTTCACTGCATGCATCAATCATCATCTCCAAATGATTACTATGTCAAATAATAATTTTAGATTAAATTTAAAATTTTATATTGGTATGATCTTTGTGATAGAAACATTCAATTTATAATGAGTTCTGTGATACATGTATCTAGGTTAGGTTTATGGAGTGGTGTAATAGTATGTAAGTATTAAATTAGTGTAGTTTAATCTCTCATCATTATAAAATTTTGGGACGTATAAAAGGCCGTTATTCTACTTAATATTACACTTTCATGTTTATATTTGTAAATTTATAGTAATGAAAGAAATTCAGTGAATAAAAAAAGAAGAGAACATTCATTCTAGAGTTGGTGAGTTGACCTACTTTAATAGGTGTGAGTTACATGTTAGGATTGAGGTGACATGGGGAGCTAATAAACCAAACGAAATCTATTGACCAAAAAAAAAACAAAGTCTTTCCACTAAGCTTCATTATCTTATGTAAAATAAATTTTATTATACAGGTTGCTTCGAGTTTGTTGGGCTGAAAAAGTCCAATCCACAACCTGGCTTACGACTTATAACCTATGGATTCTATTTTTCAATTCAACTCAACCTGTGTTGAATTAAATCAAAACATATAAATTTGTGAGTTGTACTTGTGGTGCAAGCAATCAGTGAAACATTATTAAATGAAATCTTTTTGTATTCTTAACATTGACAATCAACAACAATTATTTAATTCACAATTAAGGTAGTAGAAAATGTTAGACGCTTGCATCATGATATTGTACAGGAGTTATTAACTACGGAAATTGATGAAGATATAAGACTTCGACAATGGATTGATATATTCAACCTGGTGTTCATTTACTTGCCTTTTTTTGGGTTGGACTTTTTGTGTTTTCTTAACCCAGAGAGTAAATTAGCAAACCTGCAAGTATATATCAATATTAATTTTTTTAGGAGTTAAAAAGCTTTATCCCATATAATTGGGATTTATACAAAAGAAATAAGTTATAAAATAAAATGAACCTTTTGAGTTCTTCTTCGATTGTGCCTTTATGAGGAACTGATTCATATATGCCTGTATCAAGATTCACTCGTGTAACTTTTTTCTTCAATAACTGCTCACCCACTTTTACCAGATTATTCAAATTTTCGTTAGAAGATACATCCACAGAAGCTAATTCTCCCTGTAATGTATCGTCCTGTTTGAAGGAACCATTGTAAGTTTGTTGCAATTTAACTATATATTCGATTATCTATAACTACATACATACAAAAGGAATAACAATATTTGATGTAGTTTTTGTCTTCTAGTTTTATCCTTTATTTAAATACGAGGAGTGCTACAAACATTCTCTAAAATACACATTCAAACACGTTATCTATTATGATGACTTCTTTTTCCATCCCTCTATTCTCAAAAGTCTCTGAAACACATATTTGAATTGGCCAATCCAATGACATTGGAAGGTAATCCAATGACATTGGAAGGTGAAAAAAAACGCTACTATCTACTATTAATTGAAATTCATGAGTTATGTTAAATTCAAATGGGACTAACAAAATTTAGTGAGACCTATATAAATTTCAACAAATAAAAAAATGTATTCAAATATAGTATGTTCTTAGCATTATTTTTTAAATATTTTTATTTACTATTTTATTCTTCTTTATTCAATTATATAATTGACTTTTAAACAATAAAATAAAATTATATATATATATATATAAGGATAGCAAGTTTTGGTATAAAAATTTTCTGCTTTCAATTTTATCCTTTATTTATAATTTTCTTATTCTTTATCAATAAAAAATTGACATTTTTAAATAAGTAAATTATTTTAATCGATAAAAATAGACATGTATCTGTCTGCATGTTATTTAATTATAACAGACATATAGGACAGATAGAATCACATAGATAACGTGGCAACAACTTTGAATCGTTTATCCATTACACATAACACATACTAATTTTTATAAGAAAAATTAATTTTACTATATATAAGAAAAAAGTTTTTTAATTTCCAGTGATTTAGTTGGTTGATAGTAAAAGAAAACTAACTTGAATTCGGAGATAGTTGTCTTGAGACTGAAGTGCAGTAAAAAGAACAGAGTTATGGTAATCAACCATATCAGTGCTTGCTTCGTTGAAACAATCTAGAATTGGAGTTGATCCAGAATTGAATAACCAAGTCAAAGCACCCCATTTAGCTACCATTTTAGCATTGTACTTATGTTCACTCTTGTTTGATCCAGTCCCTATTGAGATAACAAGAAAACGTTCATAGCCTATATCATTCTCCCCCGGTTGCCTTACAACATCCTTGATCACTTCTCTAATTGCAACCATACTCTGCAAATTTTTAATAATTTGATTATAGACATTAGTATAACTAATTAAATATCATAGAATTTAAGTTGTGTCTAACTCAACTCTTTATTAAGTGAGTCTACTATTAAAAACATGTTAATCCTACGTAGAGAAAGATTGTTGATAAAGTTACTATTTCCAATAAATATTATCTATTTTGTTCCTAACACCCTATTTTGTTTTTTTAGTCCTTACCGGATTGTTAGCAGCCACACCACCATCTACGAGATTGAATTCTTTGATGAGTTTCCCTTGTTCATCTTTTTTTTGGAAATAGTGAGCTGGCAAATATGTTGGAGCAGCAGATGTGGCTATGCAAATATCTGACAGCGGTACATCTAAAGTTGGATCACATCCTATCTGCATAACATCATTGAAAATTCATAATTTAAACCACCAAAACAAATAATTAATTTACCTAATTAACCATTCCTAGAAAAGAAAAGTTAATTAACGTGCATGCCTGTATTTTGTTTTGTATGCAAATTAAAACAACAACCAATCATAATAATACATATGTTATTGGAACTTGATATATATATATATTATATATATATTTTGTAAAATTGTTTTTCAAAAACAATCTT
>JBBPBP010009780.1:4245605-4260295 GCA_037974735.1 Cicer chorassanicum
AATGTAATTATATGTACATATTTCACTTTTATTGGTTGATTTTATGTATTGGTTTGTGAAACGTGTATAATAATAAATATAGTTTTTTTTTTTTGTCTATAATAAATATAGTATTCTATGCCGTTATTTTATTGTTACTATGTGTATGATGATATTTTTTCATCTTAAGATAAATAATAAATTTTATCATAATTAATTCACACGGATCCGAGTTTGAATTTGAAGAAAACGCCCAACCTAATAACATCATTACAGACGTGTATAATGATGTTTAATTGATACAATGCATTGCAAAATTTATGTTAAGCTTAATATAGAATTATTTATTCATTAATAATATATATTTTTAAATTTTGAATTTTTTTATTTAAGAGTGTTGATAATTTTAAAAAAAATGTTATTTTATTATTTATTTTATTTACTTGGTATTTTGTTTATTAATTTATAAAATTATAAGAAGAAAAAAAACAGAGAAATACAAGGTGATGTAAACTATAGAATTTAAGAAATTTTATCACATACTCATTCAATTATACTCTAAGCATAACATGTGCTATCTCATAGGTTTAAATACGCTACGTGGCCTATCCAAAAATTTAAAGCTTAAGCATGATCGGTAGTTTATCATAGATTTTTTTTAGGTTAGAGTGTGTGCCCTTTTATGAATATGTGGTACGATAAGTTAACTAATTATATCTTATTTAATGCTATTATTTCTATTACAACTTTTAATTAATTCATAAAATATATAAAATTAATTGCATTTGACGCAAAAATATTGTTTTTTTCTTATAATAATGAACATATATAATATTTTTTTACTGTAAAATGTTAGATTAGTAATAAAGAATAATACAAGTAAACAAATTTATTAGTAAATAAAAAAGTAAACAATTTTATTTGAAGTTGACTAAGAAAATCATTGTCCTCAAATCAAACCAATGTCTCCTCCTCCTTTTCTCTTTCTTCTCCGTCACACGCTTCAATCCTGTGCCTGTTGTTACAATGCCTTTTTCTTTGTGGGTCCCAATCTACATTTAATTAAACCACACCACCACCACCGCCACACACGGCAATTTTGTTTTTCTTTCTTTCTTTCTTTTTGGTGTAAATATTTATTTTAATTAATTATCAGAAAATAACAGCATTATTTTACCGAGCAAGTTCAAATGTTCAATCAAAACAGTTGCATTGAACAATAAATGATAAATTAGACCCCGTCAAAAAAATAATATAAAATAATAAATAAATAAATAAATAGAAACACATATAATTAAATGAAACTTGATTTTTTTTTATTAATGAAAATTGAAAATTAATACTATTAAATAATACATTAATACTATTGCTAGTGTTTTTCATTTTTCAGACTGAGAAGAAACAAGAAACCCAACATAGGGAAAAACGCATTCTTCTTTCTTGTTGTTGTTGTTTTTGTTGTTGTATGTATTTAAGCTGGATTATGCCATCTGGGGTTTCTCTCTGAGACAATTTAGCTCCAAAACTGAAACCTTTCTTTTAGGGTCTCACTCACACACCTATTCCTTCTTCTATGCTTTTCTCTCTCTAGAACAACAATGGTAGTAGGAGACATGTGTTTCCTCTATAAGGTACTTCATATTTCTGAGACATTGTTCTTCTTCTCTTCTTTACTGTTTTTTTAGCAACTATTCTATGTTCCCTCACTATCTTGTATTTTGTTTAAATGTTTTACCTTTCAAGCATGCTAAGAGGTTTTCTGTCTTAAATTTTTTTCCTCTTCTTTTTTAAAGTTTGATTTTGTGTGTTCATTGATATTTTATCATCAAATGATGGTGATTTTTTTAGTGTTGATACTAATATGAGTTTAAAGATGAGTCCTTTGAAAGCTTATTTTGCATGTTTCAATCTGATTTTGATACGTGAATTTGAGGTTTATTTTCTTCTCCATTGTGTATATGTATGTTTGTTTACTCTGGAACTAATGTTGTATCACTTTTAGAAGAGCCAAAAGTGATTTTGAAGAGTTATAGTCAGATTTTGGTATGTTTGGGATTTTTCATTTAGCCACTAGAATTAATTCTGACTTAAGCTGGAATTGTAGCTTTTGCCTCCAAAATGACTTTTACACTCAAATTTAGTGTTCAACTCTCTTTCACGTTCGTATCTAAACATAAATCATTTTATCTTAAATTCAATTTTAACTAAAATCAGTTTTATAAAGCCAATGTTTAATAAGATTTTCGCGTCCCAAGATGACAGTGATTTTTCAAAAAGCTTTTACATTAACGTGCAGTGTCAATTCCACTAAAAAAACAAACATGCACAAAATCAATTCAATCAAAATTAATTTTCGTCATTGTAGAACCAAATACACACTGATATCTGCTCTTTTTTCGGGAATTTTCCCCCTATTAGCTACAACAACACCAACTTGGTTATCTCATATGTTTCTTTTTGGATATGGGGGATGGAGAGACTCCATAAGCTCACCTAATTGGTACATTTTTTAGGAATGAAAGTTGTTCCTTTATTTACATTGTAGTGACATTTTCGCTGTATGTGGATGGCAGGATATTCTTGTTATCAAGGCTTCAAAGAAGTCGCCGATGTTGTTAAGGACGGCAGTCTTGATGTTTTCAATGGTCTGTGTCCTTGTGATCTTCTCTGTATGTCTAAAACAGATAAGCACCGAAGCAAAGACTAAATTTATAAACTTCAAAGTCATTGATAACCTTACTCGGAGTAGAGTGAAGCAAACACATATTCCTTACTTACTACATTATCCCAAACCTGTATCCTTTAACAGGTAATGGGAATAATATTTTGATAATCACGATCAGTTGGCTTTCATTAGGCACTGATTGATTGCATTGTTCTTTTTCAGGAACGAGTGTGCGCCTAATCCTGTCATGTTCTTTACCATATTGTCAAATCAGAGATCGGGAAGTGGGTGGTTTGAGACCCTTTTGAATAGCCACGTAAATGTAAGCTCGAATGGCGAGATATTTTCTGTTAGAACGAGAAGGCAAAATGCTTCTTCTGTTTTGCAGACTTTAGATAGAGTATACAATTTGGACTGGCTCAGTAGTGCTTCTAAGAACGAGTGTTCTGCTGCAATTGGCTTCAAGTGGATGCTTAATCAGGTATTTTTGTACTTCTTGTTAAGTCTTTTGAGCAGTGTTGTCAAATGCAGTCACACTATGAAGTACTGACACAATGACACCAATAGTAATTTGAGAAAATGAAATTATTGAATGTAATCACATATGTTGGTGTAGGACACCGGACACTCCTTCAATTTTAAGTGTCACTGCTATATAGGTGACTCTTGTGTTGATATTAATGCTAGTCAATAGGCTTGGAAAATTTGTGGCTTTTTTGCTGAAGAGACTTTTGTGATATTTTTCTTAATTATTTTTCATGGGATTGTGTGAGGTTTGTGCTGTTAAACTTGTGCTGTTAAACTTGTGCTGTTAAATTTGTGCACTAGTACTGAACTTCTAAACTCTGTACGTCAAGCTCTCACGCACCTGTGTTTTTGTTATAGTTGTTGTCAAGAAGAAAAAACACAGTTTTTGTTATTTCTGTTAGCAAGCAATGTTTGCCTCTGCATTAAATCTTATTTTATATTCCTTAACCCTTCCCTATATTTCTAATTTCTGTTGTGGACAGAACATTTTCTCACTCAGTACATTCAACATTTCTTTTCAATTGCTGACTTCTAGTTGTAATCATTGGATAGAATAGAGTGACATAGTTGCACATGAATAAAACACGAGTTGTGAAATTTGCCATGTTAGTATCAAGTCACTGAAATTATTTATTGAAAGGAGATGAGTTGGACTTAGAGCATTATCCTAATGTGTAACTTTATCAATTTTGTCAAAGAATAAATAGATCTACAATACATGCTTTTTATTCCTTCTCTTTCACTCTGTTTACTTCCTTCAAGTTTACCTTGATGTTTCATCTGACATATTATTATAAGTAATAGAAGAATCAATAAATCTTTTTGGTTTGTGCAGGGAATAATGGAGCACCACAAGGAAATAGCAGAATACTTCAAGCATAGAAGTGTTTCTATCATATTTCTTTTCAGGAGAAACTTACTGCGCAGGATGGTGTCTATGCTTGCCAATTCCTATGATCGTGATGCCAAGCTATTGAATGGAACACATAAATCTCATGTACACTCTGCAGAAGAGGTATCTCCTTACACCTTTCCTTTGTATTTTTTTCTTAATATTTGCGAAACGAAGCTTACATTTGGTCTTTTAGGCTGATATTCTTTCTAAGTACAAGCCTTTCATAAATTCTACATCATTGCTGGAGGACTTGAAGGATATGGAGATGAAAGCTGAAAAGGCGTTAGAATACTTCAATAGCTCTCGGCATATGATTCTGTACTATGAGGATCTTATGAGAAATCACACTGTAAGGACCTCACCATTTATCTTTTACCAGAAGTTTTAAATAAACTGCTTTGGAATATAATAATCTTCGTATACAAGTAGCATCTTTTATATAATTCACGGGTATTGGATTCGACTTTAGTTGCATAGTTGTTCCAAAATATGATTTGTGTGTGGCATTTGTTGAACTGATTTTTATTGGAACTGGTTTTGCATAATTATTTTGGTTAAAATTGAGTTTGAAGTAATTTATGTTCGAATGCTTGTAATTTGAAAGCAATTTTGATGTGAAATTGTGTAAATATTTCAAACCCAATGCAAACATCACTTTCAGTCTAACTGAGTTCTCGAGGTAAAAAAAATCAACTTTACTTGATGCTAACTAAACATCTGTGTTTTTGACAAAAACAAACTAACTGCATGTGAAGAAATTTCTGTTGATTAACAGATATTGTAACCAAGCATTCTAGGCTTCTTGAACTGTTTTGAGGGTAAAGATAGAACATAGGTGTTTAATGTTTTAATAGTTTTCAGTGCAACACTTCAATATTGAAGACGTGTTTGGTATCAGACAATGCATGACACAACATTGACACATTGAGTTATATATTCAATTTCTTTTATTTTTTCAAATTATTCAGTGTCTTATCATATCTGGTGTTTCTGTGTCCCTATCAGTAATTCATAGGTTTTCACTTATCATTAGGCTGAGATTAACTGTTTTGTTTGTCGCAGAAGCTAAAAGATGTGCAAGAGTTTTTAGGATTACCAGAAATGAAGTTAACGAGCCGTCAAGTTAAGATACATAAAGGGCCATTATCAGATCATATCCAGAACTGGGATGATGTTAACAAGGTGTTGACAGGAACCGTTTATGAGAGTTTCCTTGAAGCTGACTATTAAGTATTGGTCCCTTCTAACAGTACAAAAGTTGTACATAACAACTTCACTTCATAGTTCTTTTGTCTCAGAAAAGCCTCTAGAATTTGGTTTTGGTGGCTCTGGAACACTGCCTCGGTGTTTTTGATGCCTTTATCTTGTGATCACCACCTCCTAATTGATGAAATGAAATGAATGTCTATGTTCATTATAATCCCTTTTAATTTTCTACTTTGAGTCAACATGTATATATGCCATTGTCACCTTATTAATTTATGTGAAGTACAGCATTTTTTTACTCACAACTGATTTTAAGTAATTTTTCTATTAAAAAAATGTGTGATTTGTTTATTTATTTACTTTTAGCCCTTTCTTACTTTTTTAGATTGAATAGTATTAGGTCTTACTAAAATTTATTCTAATTTTTGTGCGGCAGTAATTGTTTGATGAATTTATACAGATCTCACTAAAAAAAAGTTTATGATAAAAATATACTATTTGAAAATGTGTTGTTAATAGTATTCTCTCTTGGATTCTATATAAAAAAAAGTATTCTCCTTTTGGAAAAATATAACTACATGATGCAATTTGACAGCTAAGAAATTTTTGGTTGTTTTTTTTACAAATGGCATTAAGGAGAAAAAAGATAGCCTTGCACTATTTTTTTTAAATATCAAATTATTTTTAATTTTTTATTACTATTTTATCAATTCAAATTCGCTTTTTTTTTTTACCATTCAACGACTTCCAGACAAAACAATCCAAGTTTTTCAGTACGTAGAATATTTTAAAAAAAATTATTAGAATTTTTTTTGTAAGATTTCTAATACAGAAAGTTTAATCGAAAAATCTAAAAAGAAAATCTAGTATAGAAGGTTGAAAAAGTGTGTACCTAAAATCTTTTAAAAAAATTCTGGTATGAAAAGTTAAAAATGTATACTGTAGGTTGAAAATGTTAAAAAAAATTAAAGAAATAGAAATTATAAAAATTTCTGAAAAATTTGTGGTTTCAAATTTACCGGTTTCAAATTTTTCGGCAACTTCCGGAAAAACTTAAAAATGGTATTCTGGTAATGAGTTGTGTTTCAGAAATGTTGAAAAGAGTTTTCCGGTAAATAAATTTGTACCGGAAATTTTGAAAAAAGTGTTCCAGAGTGTAAATTATGTACCGAAAAATTTGAAAAGAAATTTCCAATAAATTAGAAAAAATTGACATTCACTCGTGTACCAGAAAACTGAAATGATATGATGGTGGAAAGTGACAAATTTTAATATTTATACGAGAACAAATATGTCATTTCATCGTATTTGTGGGGGTAGAAGTATAATTTGAGGAGTACATGATAAAATTTCTGCAACCAAATACCCATCGGGCTTCCATATTCCCTTGAGTCCATCATCCCTGTCGTCGTCATTGTTATTACTATTATTATTATTAGAGTTTAATTGTTTTAACATTACAAATACATGATAAATTTAGAGATAATTTTAATAAAAATCAAATACATTTAATGATTATAATTGATTAATAATATATATTTTTTTATATTAATAGTGTATATAAATATTTTTAAACTATTCATTCAAATAACCTATAGAAAACAATTAGTTTTCCGTGTTAATATTTATTTTTTATACAAAATAACAAAAATGAAATTCAAAAACTAGTTTAAGTGTGCTAAACTAGTTAATCATAGTTAGTTGTACTGATTGTTAGATTAACCAAATATTTGAAATACTATAATAACATAAATATATTTATATGTGACAATATTTTCGTAAATATAACTCAAATAGTAACCGTAAATCTATCAAAACGGGCTATCCGATCTATTTAGGGTTGGCTTTAACGGGTTGCGGACTTCTTCAAACCAGACTAAAAAGTCCTGTTTTGATATGGACTGTTAAATTACAACCCGAGCCCGACCCTAGACGGGCTGTTGGCTGGGTGGGTAGCCCGCATTTTTTTAGTTATATTTTTTAATTTTTTTGCAACACTTTTAATTTAAAAAATTTCTTCATACTTATTTAAAAACAACTTAGTTCGGAATTCATTCATGTCGTATGTCGTGTCGTGGAGTGAGACCGTGATTTTGAGAGTGCCGTCGCATTTCTCTTCAAAATAGAATTTGTTGTGTCTTTGTGAATTCTTAAAAAGAAATTGAAACCGGCCCAAGTTAATTTTTGTTTGATCGGGCCTTTTTTTTAAGAACGATATTACTATTTTTATTTTTAAAAAATTAATTATGCGTGTTGTGGACTACCTGGTACCCATACGGGCTAACCCTAATGGATAACAGGTATATTCGGACCAAACTCAAAAGTCATGAAAAAAATTGGGCTGAAATTATTAGGTCCAAGCCATGTGTTTTAGCGGACTGGGCCATTCGGGCTAGCCCATTTTGACAGCTCTAAACAATCGTATTTATATTTAAAATTTTAGAATGTAAGCTCTAACAAATCTAGTTTTTTTTCCTTCATATTTAGTATGTGTGAGTTTTATCGCTAAGCTCTTTAAAACGAAAAATATTAAGATTGATAACATAAAAAAAGAGCTATTTTATGTATAAAAAAAAAAGTTATTTTAAAAATGTTAGGATAATAAGATTTGTTTATGCAGGACTATAATTGAAAACCCATTATAAAAAAATTCTAGCATTTTTTCGTACTCTATCCGAAATAAAATTTAAATAAAGATAATATATAAAAAATTGTTATATTTAATAAAAATTAAATACAAATACATTAAAAATTTTATTATTTTTTTACTTATATTTTATTTGACAGCGTTACTTTACATTAAAATTTTGGATTGATTTGGTTATTGTCACTCAATCAACCGCAAATTCATGGATATTAGTATTGGCCTACGGCTAGTATTTAATTAAGTTAGATTCCTTTTAGTCTTAGATTTGTTAAAATATTGTTCAGATAGCTTAATTTATTTTGTGTCGAAGGACAAAAGGAATCGACAATTTAGAGAGTCAAATTAAGCTCCACCATGTGCATTACTGGATTTTAGTCAGTTTTAGTAGTTGCTGCTGTTGTTACACAAATAAAAGTTAGTCTGCATCTCACAACTCACATCTTTCTTAGCGAGTGTATTCCTTCCATCAATAAATAAAAGTCACTTTAATAAAAATAAATTATCTTAAAATAAATGTTATTTTTAATTTTTAATATAATTTTAATTATTTTTTTATAGTACGTTTCAATTATTATTATGTTTCAATTATTATTATATACACAATTTCAAAAGTATTATTGTACTTTAAATTAATGATAATGCTAAGCGCACAAATAATGAGATGATAATTTTTTAAAATAATTTTTATATTTTTTAATTTTTGTATTTTTATATGTGTAGAAAACTCAAATGACATTTATTGTCAAATGGAGTTTTTTTGTCTTAAAATATATGGTAAATTGTACCATAATTGATTCAGACAGTGAGGTCTCGAGTTCGAATCTGAAAGAAGACGTCTAACTTAACAATATCGGTATATGTCAGTTGAACTCAAATTTAAGAACAGCAGAAAAAATATTTAACTATACGCATAAAAAATAATTTCACACGACCTTTTTCAATTTTTCAGTTAAGATATAATAAGTAATAAACTAACATAAAAAAAAATTAAAAAAAGTTCGATAAAAAAATAATTACTCAAAATTAATCTTAACCCTTTTGTAAATGTTGTACAACACTTGGCTAAAGTGAAATACAAACAATAAGAAATTCAGCGGCATGGTTGCACAGTTTTACGCCCATATTATATTAATGCTTAGTATAAAATAAAGTTACTACTTGTGTCCAACATCGAATCAAGAGCACAACCTAATTGGTTAGATCCTTTTTAATGGTTATTTTTAAGTAAAGTTTTGTTTCTATTTATGTATCATTTTAGATTTTAAAGTGCTCTGTAATTTGACAAATTAATTTTAAAGTTATATACTAATTACTATATTTTGTAAATTATACTCTTATAACATTATATATAGCTTATCAATCATTTTACACTTAAATTAATAAAGAGTGAATAAATAAGTGAGTGACCCGATAAAAGATAAGAGTACATTTGAAATTTGTTTATAGATCAAAGGTTATTCGTTAGTTTGTTTAAGATAACTTCAAAAGAGATGTATATAACAATAGAGAGCATTGCTTTCTTCTAGAGATACTTGGACTAAACAGCATTACTAGGTCCAAATTACAAAATAACTAGAGCTACCAAAATTTAGTTTAGAATCAAATCTAGTTTATTCTCTCTCCTGTTTTGAACATGGATGAAGGGCAAAAGTTGAAGGGAAGTACATCACGCCCATAAAGATAAGAATGACACGTGAAAATTTAAAACTAAACTATATATTCGATCCCTTTCTTTGATCTAAAGAATAATTATTCTCACTTGATTCTATATATATATATATATATATATATATATATGCAAAACAAATATTTATATTTAGTCTTAAATATAAACAAATGTAACTATTTTTACTATTTCTATAGAACAAGTTATCACCAATAACACTTTCGAGAATATATTTAATTTTTATAGAATAAAAAAGTTAATTACACTTAATTAATATTGAGTGTGATATATCCTAATAATATACACCTTTATTTTTATCTTAAAATGTATTAACCTTGACGGCAAATCACTTATAGTAAAGGCTAACATAAAGAACGGTGCATATTTATTATTCTTAGACACATATCTGACCATTCTATAGTGTAAGCATAACTAATGGTTGTAACTCGTAAGTATTCATTTTTTGGTGAAATTGTCTACTCATCAATCCATTTTGCTTATTCTAGCTATCAAATAACAAAACCCCTTCGCACTAGGAAAATGAAGTATTGCCGTCTAAACTTGGAATTCTCCCGATCAAAATAAATTAAAATTAATGTCTTATGTATTTGTGTTGAACACCATTAATCTCCGTGAGTCTCAATAACATATCAAATTAATGATTTTATATTTGTATAAAATTTTCAATGCATGATCTATATGATATTAACTTTTAATTCAACGAAAAAATTAGAAAAAATAAAATAAAATTAAAAGAAATATAAATGATTGAGAGAGATCAAATGATATTTGGATTGAGAAAATTCAAAAAAAATTTACCCTTTTAACTTTGGTTTAAACTTTAAGGTTCTAATTAAAAAGTTGCATGAGCCCATAACAATTCTTTTGTTTCATAAACTTTTTTGGTGTTGTTTTTCATCCTTTTACACATAAACTATATTTTATTTTGGTATTTCAAATCGCGAATATTGTAATGGAATCTTCCTTGATGCTTGGCTAGCTCTTAATTCGTTATATTATTTTTTAGTCTTCCCTCAGTGTTTGGAGCACATGCTTATGCTCTTCATGGTCTTTAAATACCAATGAGCTACATATTGGCCTTTCATATATCAATCTTTTCCCTTTCAATTCCTCAAGCGCCGTCTTTTACCCTAATTAAACTCTTATAGCCTCTTCTTTTTCTTGAATCTTTAACCATTCCTTCTTTATCTTGAATCTTTGATTTAACCATGGCACATTTCACTAGCAGTTGTTTGATCTTTGTGCTCTTGTTGCTTTCATGTGAGCTACTCCCAACAGAAGGAATAAGGAGATTGAGAGAGACCATCGGCTCACCGAAGGTCGCCTCCGTCGAAAGAATGACAAAAAGCGGTAGAAATCTAGAGGGATACGTTGAAACTTTTCGACCCACAACTCCAGGTCATAGTCCCGGTGTTGGTCATTCCGTAAACAACTAATTAATTAGAGTGTCTAGTTAACAATTTTCTAAAAAAAAGAATAGATGTTTTTATGTTAATGCTATTTCATTTCAATGTTAATGATCAGATTCATTTTGTGCTCTACAATCAATATCTAAGTTTAGACTCTCATTATTATGCATGCATGTATTAGTGCAATCTGTATAAGTGATATTTCTCCTACTTTAGAGATTTGTTGGATATACTTAACGACTGCTAATTTAAAATTATGCTATTTTTTCATATTTAGTAATTTTAAAATAAATGAATAAATTTTGGCTAATTTTGGCTTATAGTATCGGTATCATATTTGCTACCAAATAATTCTGTTAATATATATATATATATAATATATTTTTCTTATAATATTATATAAATACGTGTGAAAATATCAGCTCTCTCATTATGTATCTCTTTCTTGTTGCATGTTTAGCTTTTATTTCCGTGTAAATAATAAACTTCTTCAAATTATGAATTAAGTTAGATGAGCTTTTAGAGAAAATATTCCGTCACGCCAAAAAATGTTTTTAGAGAAAATACTAGAATTCAATCTTCTTTTATTAATTAATCAAAGAGAAAATGAATAATTATACAAGTTCTTCAACCATTTAATCAATTTTTACTTATCGAGATCTTATAGGAGGATATTGATTAGTGAATTTTTTAAATATAGCATATTTAATTTAACAATAATATATATGCAAAACGACAACACAAAATGTAAAGCCTTTCATTCACTTTTATCATAGCAAATTCAATATAAATACAAGATTTTCGTAGAAGAGGAGCCTTAAAACAAAAGGAAGAGCACCTATATAGAAATTAGGAGATTTGGGCTTTACCTTAATCCATTCTAATAGGATGATGATGATGATGATGGTCATTGAGAGCTAAGAGTTGGAATGGGTTAGATGAAAAAATAGGGTCTAGGATAAATTTAGTCTAGGTCGTGCCAAAATATTTTAAAAAAATTATTTAACTAACAAAAACCATTAATAAAACTTAAATTTATTTAACTAAAAAAATCATACTACAGATCATTAATAAATCTTGTAAGGCCTACCACTTAATTAAGTATAAATAATCTATTATATCATGTTAAGCTTTGTACTTTTTATTAAATTATAAATTTGCTTACATTTTTTATAATTCAAGCATATTGTATATATAATTTTTTACATATTTAAATGTATTATTCTTATAAAATACAATAAATATATGATGTTATATAATATTAAATTATCTAAAATGTAATGTTGAATATCAAAATATAATTTAAGTTTATTGACATATTTATTTGTTAATTTATTTAGATAAGTTCATATCTCTCACCACTTGAGTGCATAGTCTTACATAAAAAAAAAATAACAAATAGTTTTTAAACATTCATCATCTGATTTTGAAAAAAGTTGCTTAGATTTATAAAAATGGATCTCAAATAAAAAATACGTCAAAATTCGGCAAAACATTTTTAAAGTAGATTAGATTCGAGTTTTACAAAATCTAATTCGATATAGTTTAATTCCACTTGAAGAGATGCTAAAAAGAGACCAAATAATCAGAAATCAAGTGACACCCACGTCAAAATATTATATGATGGTGTGTTTCTAAGTTTAAAGTGGATAACCAATTTCTTCATTTTCCTTTAACTAATTTATTTATAAGTATTTTGTCAAAAAAAAGTTGTTATATATTTCTAATTAGGATTTTAAAATATGTGAGTTAAATTTTACGAGACTCAATTTTGACCTTGTCAAAAAAATAAAAGTCTAAACATAATTTACTAAATATTATATATTATTATTTTTCAATTGGTCCGACCTTTTTAAAAGTATGAACTATGAATGATGTATTAATTACTTTAGTATTTATTCTGTATTAACATTTTGAATAAATAATTTTACTATTTTTAGATAAATTAACTTGCCATTTTGTTCTATTTTGATATTTGTACCCATATGGACCTGGAGGCCCAGAACCGAAGTCCTCCTCCGGATTTTTTTTGCACTATACCTCTAAAAAATAATTAAATTTCATACTACCATTTTCTTATTATTAAGTTCCATTATATCACTGTTGTATTGATTTTGGACAAAGACGAAAACGATTTCTCAATTGAATTTTTTTTATTTTTATTATATATATATAGATAAGAAAATGGTACGAGAGTATCCGATTTCTCACCTCCCCTTTTTGTTTTCTTTTTTAAAAAACTTGTTTAATTTATTTCTTTTTTTTACTAAAGAAACTTAATTTAGATAATTAAATCAAGTTTGTTTAGCGAAATTAAATCAAATTTTAAATAAATAATTAAATTAAATTTTAATTAAATATTAATTAATTAATAATATTAAATATTGAAATAAAGAATAAGTTCGACACTTAAATATACTAGTGTGTAACTCGTGCTTCGGACGGAGACAATAAATTTTTATTTTTACGAATGTACTATACATTTTTACATTATAAATTTATTGTTAAATATCATACAAATTCAAAGGATTCACGAAGACTACAGTTGCCAAAATCAATAATCTTAAAGGATTCATAAAAGATTCATGAAGACTAACATGTAAATTTAAAGATAAGAGATAATCATAATTTTATGTGTATTGTAATTGTTTTTTGCAATGGGAATATTATTTATCTTTAGTATTTAAGCTACAACAAGTAGGTTACATACTAAAGATATCTTTATGTTTATAAATTCTTAAATGTCATGTATTACGTATAGGTTACATACTATGTTGAGTAATAAAAATAAAAATTAATTATTCAGTTACTTGCTCATCTTTAAATTTACTATTTTACTTAATATATATCCATTATTTTAAAAATTCTTATTTAATCGAATTTAATTATTTAATTTTTCAATAATCATTGTTTTTATTTCTTTAAAATTAAAGTATTGTTTTATAGTAAAATTTTAAATAAACATCACCGATTAAGATCATAAATTAACTGTGTACAATAAAAAACCGATAATATTTATATACTAAGGTTGAATTTGTTTCATCTGATACAAATTTCTTATTTAAATGTGAGACAATTTCCCTATGTTTTGCAATCACCATAAATATGGGAAATTGAAAAATACGTGTAAATTATAGCGAAAACGACTCATCCTTCTAGATTTGGTTATTATTTTAAAAATGTAAGAAAAAAATACTCTTCTACTTCAACCAGGACCAAACAATAAAAGAGAACGAGAACTTATATCATCTAACAAATTATTAATTTGATATCATCTTATATATATTGACCAATTAGAAAACATCATACATCTTCATCACATCTCAAAACTACTAAATGAGATCATATCATATATATCCACTCAACAAATTATAATTAATAAAAAAAAAAAATTAATTTATCTTTAGATTGTATTTGTATGTATCACTTCCCGTAATAAAAATTGAAAGTTTTCCTTTAACATTGTATTTGTATGTATCACTTCCTGTAGTAAAAATTTGAAGGAGGACACAAGAAGAGGTGTAATATGCATCACGAATAAATATATTAAATAATATTAAACTCTATTTTAATATATATATCTAACGTAATATTTTTTAATTTTATATTTTAAAACAAAAATCATATTAAATAATGTTAAACTCTATTTTAATATATGTAACTAACGTGATATT
>JBBPBP010009780.1:4260758-4273909 GCA_037974735.1 Cicer chorassanicum
ATTTAAATAATAAATAACATGTCTTAAAAAAAATTCATAAAAAAATAAATCTTAAAAACCACAATTTTTTCTTATATATATTGTAACACTCTTATTGTTATTACTATTATTATCGCCAAAAAATTGACGAAGGTATTAGTTCCAGATAAATATATGTAAAAATAAGTGGATGGAGCATAATTTATTAGAAATTTGAATAATAGATATTTATTTAATATTAATACTTTTAAGATGATGTTGGTAAGATAACAATGAGATCCTTTTTATAATGTAAAGGTATAAATTAAAGAAAATTAGAACACTAGATTTATTCTCATATCCATTAGTTTTTCAATAAAGAGAAATCAATGAAAAGTTTTATCTTAAAAGAACCAAAAATTAACATACATGACACCCAACAACTTACCTCCATTCACCTCAAATCTAACTAACAAAGAATCATGCAACTTTGCCTTCTTCTAACTTCATTTCATCACTTAACAAAAAGAAGAGAAACGAAAGAGAGAAAAACCAAAAAAGAAAATGAGAGAGAGTGAGGGTGAGAGAGAGAGGGGAAGTTGTGAGAGAGAAAGGAAGAGTGGGGGACGAAGAGAACAAAGAAAGATGACAGCAAGAAAACAAGAAAAAGAGAAAGAATGAGCCAATTTTGGGGGTTAGGGTTCTTGCATGTTTGAAAATGAAACATAAAGTTCAACAATGGTGGATTTCATCTCCTTTGATTTCCATTCTTAGAGATAACATAGAAAACCTTTTTAAAACATCTCTTAGGTGTGCTTAGAGATCTTGATTTGCATTTTGTTAATAGCTATTCATAATTTGCATGTTTGGGTATTGTGATAATCCTATTTGATTTAGTATCATTGATTATTAAGAATGCATGTTAGATGTTTGTATTAATTATTATGATAGTTGTTTAGTATTGGTAATTAATTAATTTTATGCTGAATTTTGAATGTATTTTACTTAGTTGAGGAGATGAACTTGAAAATGTAAAGCTTGAAATAAAAATAGTATAATGTTGTCTTTGAACCCATATAGGTATAACTTCGTTATTTTGTTCATAACTTTTTCCATAGATAGTGTTTGTATGTGATTTTTGTCATATTATAAACTAAACTTATTTACCTTCGTAATAGACATTGAATTAACAAATTTTCATTGAGAATTGATATAAAAAATTGAGTTACAAGTTGGAAAAAAAATTGTTGTTCCGTTTTTGTACCTATATAGCTTATTTTATTAAACTGTATTAATTGAATGCCTATTATGCCGTATAAAAATTATATTTATAAACTAGATATTTTATACTTTCTAAAAGGTTGTCGTTTATTCAAATCATACACCGTTTGATATTTTAATTAAATTGTCAAAGTTATAGTGTTTTCTACGAAAAAAGATTAAGATGTAGTTGGGTTAAAATTGGTATAACATAAGCAATATGAATTGGTTTTGAGTGAAATCACTTGGACTTGTAATACTTTGTTGCTGTAATTTTTTATAAGTTTATATTAATTTTAAAAAAAATTGTGATTTTATGAAGTAGATTGTTCTTTTTTATAAGTTGCTCAACATTAGTAATTTTAAAATATCTATATATTGAGTTAGGAAACTCGTTTTTGAGTGAAACCAATTGAGTCTCATCGAAGACGCATACTAGTTTTATTATGTTAAAATTTATGATGTTACTAAATATAGAAATGGCTTTGTAGTAGTATTATAAACACATTTACTTTGTCATAAGATTATTGCAATGTTGTTGAATTTAGAATACCATAATTTGAGTTATATAGATCAATTTCGAGGTAAACTAATTGTAATTGAAAGTTTAAATATAATACTTTTTTTCTGAAAGTTTGATGCTAATACATGGTGAATATATATACTCATATAACTTCTATGTTAAAGGCATGTTCAATTGTGTGAATGGAGTAAATGATTACTCATATGACGTGAGTTAGGGGTAAGTGGGATACCACTTACGAACTTAATCATGACTAATCTTTCCAAATGAGGTTATTCAAGTAGAGGTCATTACTAGATTACTTGTCTCTAATGACTTAAATTGTTTAAAATATTTGAGGTTAGAGGTAAAATAGGTATTTGAATATAGCTTACGAAGAAATAATATTTTATTAAATTGAGATATAGCTTGTCGATATGATTTTTCATGCTTAACACATCGACATGAGTGAGAAATATCACATTGGATCTATATTAGAGTTTATACTTTAATTAAGTCTCATGAAAATTGTTTAAAAGTTTGTAAATATTCTAGTATTTTAATTTATTTCAAAAGTTTACAAATAATTCTTATTTATCGTATACAATTACAAAGTAGAAAATTTGAAAATTTTAGTTTCATTCGTATTATTTACTCCAATTTTCTTAAGATTTATAGTTAAAATTTAGGCGTTAATATATTTATATATTGTAAATTAGGACAGGAGCTAGTATTTGAGAAACTTGAAATGCTATCATTCTTTGTTTCCAAAATAGCTACGGAACGGAAAAGGGTTTTATGTATAGCGTATTCTCGCAGGCACCACAGTACTCCAAACAGCGACAGTTTTCACTCGCATCATCTTCAAAGAACGCCGTCTATTAAATTGACCGAGGAGAATTTTATATTTATATGCGTAAAGCTAAAAAGTATATGGAATAGTAATTCTTAACCACGAAGCAAGATGAACATAGCAAACATTTCTTTGTTTTTTAAAAGAATATTTCTTCCTTTTTTTTTGACAAAATTACGATATGTTACACACTAATGTTACTATTTTTTACCTCAAGAATATAACTAGTACAAGATCTTGCCTTGTACGGAAAATATTCACTATTAGAATTTTAACTATAATCTAAATGTAAACTATACTGTTTATAAATTTTTGAATAATAAAATATGAAATATATTATCCACCAATATTATTATTATTAGATTGAATTCATCAATCGAATAAGTTGAAATGAAACTTGAGACACAAAATAATTTGGGTGAATTATTAACATCGAAAATCTAAAACAACAGTTATAAAACCATTTAAATTAGATAAAATCGACTATAATTAATTAAACTACGGGACCATATTTGCATTGTAATTGATTGAAAAACTTAAAATTCAATCGAGTGTATTGTTAATAAAAATACACATACACATTTTAATATTTATTAAAAATGATACTTAAGACATTTAGTCTTAATTTATTAACTTATTCCTAATTATAATGATAATCCACGTAATATTAAATAATTAATTTAAGAATATTTTATAATATTAAATATTAAAAAAAATTAGTTTTTACTTAAATTCGAGTGTCTTAAATGTCACACTTTTTTTCTTCTTATAATTGATTTGATTGTATATTAGTTGAATTATTTTAAATGCATGCTCATCTCAATGAAAAGGGCAAAGTCCATCAATGTGATTTGCTAGTCAAGTGGGCAGTGGGCTCGGTAATTACTTTCCCACTTTTCCCAACTAAACCTTGAGACTGAACGTGCTTTTTCTCGTCTTGAAAGAAGGATTTCAAATCTAAATTTTATCACTTATTTTTCATTTTTGCATTTTTATTCTTCAAATTCGCACACTAAACACATAAAATATAAATTTTGTACTGTGGATTCAAATTTACATCTTAATATATCAAATAGTTTTTATCATTTCAACTATATTTATGATACTATTTTTTATTGTTATGATTTTTAAGAAATTAATTATTATCTAATTAGATGAATAAATTTAATTAATTACGATCATTCAAAATAATTTAAATTTAAATTCTTATCGTAATAACTATTGACTAATTTTATTTACTTACTGATTAAATTTTCAAGTTGTCTCTCTAAAAATATATTTTAAGATATTAAACTGTTTTTTATTTATTTATGCAGGACATTAAAATAATAATAATATCAGATGAATATTTAAATATTTTAGAATTAATTAGCTCAATGTTTCTTTAAATATTGTAATATTCAAGTTCCTTTTATTTTTGACAAAAACTGCATATTCAAATGACTAAAATAATTTCACTCAACAAACGTATTTCCTCAAGAATAATTTATAAAGTCTTGTTTTGGAAATTCCACCAACACATAAGAAATAATTCATTTTTTTTTACGGTAGATAATAAATATTTCATAGACGCACAAAGAAATGTTAAAAAAGTCTCATAAAAAAATATTAAATTCGCGAAACAAATATATATATATTCTTATAAAATTATTTCAAAGAACTTTTGACTGATCAACAATATCTTATTTTTTTTATTAGATTAAGCATTCAGAATTGCCTTTCAGCAACTTTTCAAACCTGTTTGTAACCTCTCAAGATAAAATAAAATAAAAATTAGTATTAAGTTATTATTTTTAATTAGTAAGTATTTATATTTATTTTAACTCAGGTAGTTGTTTTACCACCCTCAAAAATATTCATTCATTCATTCATCTTGTAGTAAGCGCAGTGAAAGAATCCCAAAAAAATCGCTTCAACGTCTTATGGGTTCTTCTTCTTCTTTTCTTTCTCTTCTTCCATGGACCTTCAAACCCTAATCATCAACCCTATGTTTCGCCGCCGGTATCTTTTCTTCTTCTCTCTCTCTTCCACCATTTTTTACTTTCCTTACTTCAATAATTTCTTCCGCTTTTATTTTTTTATTTTTTATTTCTTTCAATATTCCATAAAATTTCAACCTTTTTCATTGTCTTCAAGTTGATCACTGTTTTTTCTCTCTTGGCTATTTTTACTTATTTTTTCAAATTTATTTTATTTTATTTTGTTTATTTTCTAATAAATTTTCAACCTTGTGACTATTTGTGTCGCCTATGATATATGGTTTGAGTAAAGATACTTTCTTTTTTTCGTTTTGAGAGTGATTACTGTGATTTTTTTTTTTCAGTTGAAAATTTTGGGTTAATGGTTAAGGTTAGCTAGAATGGTTTGTTTAAGTGTTTATGGTAATTTTTATTTTATTTTTTTGTTCACAAAGTTTTTATTTTTTGTCTTATAGATGACAAGTTCAAGAATGGTTGGTATGATAATTAATTAAAGTTTTCAGTTTTCACATAATAACTGTGCGGATAAGGATCCTTATCTTTTCTATTTCTAGCCTACCAAGCTTAATTTCTATTATTATTACTTCCTATCTTCGTGTACATGTTGTTCATTTATTTACTTTTGGCACTATATGCTGCTTGGAATTACTTGTTTTGTAATCAATGCTGTGAAGTGTAACTGCAATTGGTTAAATTTAAATTTAGTGGCTTATTATATGGCCATTTTAAATCTACCCTTTTGCTATTAATTTATAAATTAATGTAAGTTTTTGTTAAATGACATTTATCTCAAAATGTCCCTTTTCATTATTTATTTTTTGGAGCCAAATGAAGTGATGAATGAAAAGGAAAATGTTTGGCTATTTGACATTTTAATGTTTGCAGAAATGTGTGTATTATTTTTCTGGCAATGTAAGCATTTCGTTCTTTAGTTGTTTTGTGCGAAAAATCTAATGTGTATTTATGGTTCAACTAGGGGATTGTTGCAGCTGGCAAGAAAATTCACTTGTCATGTGGTTCTGTCATGTATCTTATATTTCCTCGTTGCATATGGACTATGCTGTATGAATGTGGTGCAAAGTTCGCCAGATTATGATGCTTGTGCATCTTTTGAGAAAAGTTACCATTTTGATTCTTCTGACACCGCCGTTAGTGACTCTCGTTTAGGCCACAGTTTTCCAGCTGCTGACAACAGTTTCAAAAATGTGTGTCCAAACAGTCATTTGTTTTGCTTTCCTTCATTGTTGGATGGGTTTTCTCGCAAAGAGAAAATTATAAAGGAAGCTTCCACAGAAGAATCTGGTAGTAACAAAAGCTGGTTATCTGACTTTGGTGTGTTTAGGTTACTTAGTGGAGGGGTTATCTCATGTTCTCTGAACTCGAAAGAAAGAGTCAATGAGGTACTTTCTCTTCAAACTGAAATTGGTCGTAAAAATGATATTTCCTCATGTGGTGGCTCTTTGCATAAGCAGAAGTCAGCGCATTTTTCGCCAAAGAGCTCTGAGGTGTCTAAATCAAATTTGTTGGATGATTCTGTCTCACCCGATATAAAGATTGCCCCGACTGTGTTGGACTGGGGACAAAAATATTTATATTCTTCTTCAGCAGCTTTTTTAACTGTGGAAAATACATGTAATGAGAGCATATTGCACCTATATGAACCATTCAGCACGGATTTGCAGTTCTACCCTTGTAACTACAGTGAGGTTTCGCTAAGACCTGGTGAATCAGCTTCAATTTGTTTTGTTTTCTTCCCGAAGTGTCTCGGTGTCTCATCAGCTAGTCTGATTTTGCAGACAAGTTCAGGTGGATTTGTTGTAGAGGCTAAAGGATATGCTATCGAGTCTCCTTTTGGAATTCAGCCCTTGTCGGGCTTGGAAATCTCTCCTGGTGGAAGGTTGAGCCGGAATTTTTCATTGTTCAATCCTTTTGATGAACCCCTTTATGTGGAGGAAATTACTGCTTGGATATCAATTTCTTTGGGTGATAATTCTCTCGAAACTGAAGGAACTTGTAGCGTAAATGATTTTCAGGTTTTTGATACTCGTCTCTCTCCAACCATTAAGGATCGTTTGGTTGTGAAGAGTAGCCAAGTAGGTTCACCAATAGTAGCAATTAGGCCTCATAGGAAGTGGGATATTAGTCCACATAACTCCGAAACTCTCTTCGAGATCGATATTACAGTTGGACACGAGGGGAAAATCTTCGGTGCATTTTGTTTGAATTTACTGAGATCCTCAGAAGACACATCTGATACTATTATGGTTCCTATTGAAGCTAAAGTTGATCGTCATTCTGCATCTGACACCGTTGGTAAATTTGTTTCAGCAACTCTCGAGGGTCTAGCCACATGTGACAGTGGTGAAATTGCTATCACTATCTCTCTGAGGAATGATGCCTCTTACATTTTAAGTTTCGTTAAAGTTCTAGATGTTGATGACGTGAAGCTTTTCCGTATCAAGTACAAGGAAGGTTTGCTGCTTTTCCCCGGCAGCGTCACACAAGTTGGCATTATTTACTGTAGTCACCTGCACTTGGATTCGCCTAAAGTCTCCGATTGCAAACTGTCAATTCTAACAAATGACTCGACTAGTCCCCTGATTGTGATTCCATGTGAGGACATAATATATATTTGTTTTGAACATCAAAGACTTTCATCTGCTGGAGTAGAAGACAAGCCTAAACATATTGAAGCTCACAATATGCAGGCAGGGTATGTGGGCAGAAGCACGCAATTGCCACCAAATGTCAAGGTATGTTGATTTAATAGTTTCCTTGCTGTTTCTACTACATAGTTGAAGAGGAGAAAAAAACAAATCAGTTTAAAATGATATTTTTTAGGGAAAGAATTCTAATTTTGCAATTTTTTTCAAACAAAAGGGAACATTTTCTCTTCATTTTCCATTTATAACAAAATGTTCTATGTGTCTACATGGTTGATTATTATGCAAGCAAGGAAGTTTGCATTCATATTGGAATTAAGTCATCCATTATTGATTATTTATCTATATATATATTTCCAGCAATCAATAAAACAATTCTATGTGCTGTTTTTGTATAAAAGGTTTTAGAAACAGCAGTGGATGAGCTTGTTCTTGAAAACTGGAAGTCTCAAGGAACTGCGAGCGGCATATCTGTACTTGAAGACCAAGAGATACTATTTCCGACGATTCAGGTTGGAAGTCACATCTCTAGGTGGATCACCGTAAAGAATCCCAGCCGACATCCAGTTACGATGCAGCTTATCTTGAATTCAGGAGAACTAATTAACGAGTGTCAGGGACTGCATGATTTATTAAACCCTTCTTCATCCGGTAATTTGGTTGTAGATGAAGGTGTTACTCCGACAAAGTTTGGATTCTCAATACCAGAGAGTGCAGTGACAGAGGCTTATGTGCACCCCTACAATCGTGCAACTTTAGGGCCAGTTATTTTTTATCCATCCGATCGTTGTGGCTGGAGTGGTTCAGCATTGGTAAGAAACAATCTTTCAGGTGTTGAGTCGGTTCCTTTAAGAGGATTGGGAGGGTTGCTTTCTCTAGTTTTGCTCGATGAGAGTTCTGATCATGTTCAAAGTGTGGATTTCAATTTTAAAATTCCCAAGCCACTCAATTTTTCTCTTCCATATTCCTTACTTCACACGAAAGAGACAGCTTCTGCATGTTCACAACCTTTAGTGAAAGAGTTATATGTCAAGAACACAGGAGACTTGCCATTGGAGGTTAAAAGTATCCGAGTTTCTGGGAGAGAATGCGGTTTGGATGGCTTTAAGATTCTTCATTGTAGGGATTTTGCTCTTGAACCTGGGGAGTCGATCAAACTTATGATATCATACCAAACTGATTTTTCTGCAGCCGTGGTGCATCGAGATCTTGAACTTGCATTGGCTACTGGTATTTTTCTGTTACCGATGAAGGCAAGTTTCTCGCAGGATATGCTAAGTAACTGCAAGAAGTCGATGTTTTGGATGCGAGTTAAAAAAACTCTTTCTGGATTCCTTCTTGTTGCATCCTTATTGTATTTGGTGTTTTGGTTCGTATCCCCTCAAAGTACTGCATTAGGCTCCCTGGATTATTCGTGCAAGAGTGACGATAACTTGGTCCACACCACCGCTGTGAAAAGTGGAGGGAAAACCTCTTTGCTATATCAAAACGAAAGAAAGAGTAAGCTCTCCGTTACTAATAAGATAAATCATTTAATCGAGGCTTCTTGTGGCGGTTATTCGTACGGTCAAGGAAATCCATATGAACTGATGCAGACTTCTGAAAACCATCATTTGACGGATAGTCGGGGTGAAAGAATATTGTCATCCACAGAAGTTCCGAGCTCTGAACAAACAAAAGCATCCCAGAGTGGTCATCTCGTTGTCAAAACTGGCAAAGAAAAAGGGAGAAGAAAAAAGAGGAAGGGTCTCGGTGCAAAATTAACATCACTGTCAGAAGTTTCAAGTAGTCAAAGTGGGAACTCTACGCCGTCATCTCCCTTATCACCAGTTGCCTTTGCTATGCCTCTCGAGACTCTTAGTTCAATACCACCTGTCGCGGCTGCACAACAATTTGTAAACAACCAAGGTTCTGTTTTGAAGCCTGCTATTCAACTAGAATGCTGCAGTAATAACATGTCTTCTCCTCAAGTGTCGTGTTCAGCTTCAAGAAGTGCTGCTGCTACTAATATAACTGTTCAGTTGCCTCGTGCTACTTCTCCATTTCGCGCAGGCGCTCCTACGCGCTCCTTGTTGTCATCAGAAGGTACTGTTACTTCGCACGCTCAAGCTCCTGGATCCGAACTTCAAAACCAAAATGCTGTTCAAGCTCAAAAGGCGGCAGGACTAGCAGATGAGTATGAATATGATATTTGGGGTGAACATTTCTCTTTACCTCACTTGTTAGTTTCGAAAAATGTTACTCACATGAAGTCGAGTCCTGTGTACGCCAATAGTTTCGACAGCTTTTTTGTAAGGGGTCCTCAAACCCTTGTGAAAAATTCTCAAGATGGCTAATTAAGTTGAAAAATAAAAAAGCTCTCATAGCTAGTCAATACATGCTCATGTACACTCGCTATCAGATAGTAGTGTAAAACAAAGTATAATTTTTGTGAATATTTTAACTAAATCAGTGCATGAAGAAAATCCTATAATTTTTGGGTAGTAAAGGGAAAATCCTATAAGTTTTGGTATGGTTGGACTAGAAAATCCTATCATTTTTGGGAGCAACCCACCACTTTTAGAAAATCACCATTTTTCCACACCATCAAATGTGAATTAATGAACTGGCATTTTAAAAAAGTCATGTTCTCTTGTAACCATAAACCGTAAATGTCTTAGTAGGCGCGTTATACTCTTAATCTTATTGAATACTTGGATTCTCAAAGCTAGTCATAGTGAATGTTTGATTTGCGGCGTTGTTTTGCTTATCCTATCACAAAATCAAATATACACTTATAATGGTACAACTTGTAGGTAACAAACAATGTTTTTATTAGGTTTTAAACTAATTTTTACGAAACTTATTTGTAAGATATTGAGTATGGTGTGTCTTAGGAGCTAAAATAATTAAATTTTATTTTATGGAAAATGAAAGGAAGATGAAGAGTCTTTGAAAATGGCAGTTCACTAATTCACACTTGGTGCTATGTAGACCATACCATAAGGCACCGGCCAAATGGCTAAATCCAAGTTTCTGGTAATGTAATCTTGTACACACTCAGGTACTGTTGTGGCCTTTACTTTTCCGTGACTTCTATTTGGGGGGCAAACATGTGTAAGGTTGAGATTTGAGAATTAGTTATAATGCCAAGGCATTGTTTGGTTGTCTTCATAAGATGAAAGGTACCACTCAATATGTAGTTATTCATTTGGTCCTGCCATCAATTGGATTACCTAGCAATTGGTGGTCCAAATTCTATTTTTAGGACCATTTTTCCACACCATCAAGAGATTCTTATTGTTGGACCAAAATATTAATAAAAAATTACAACTGGTGCTATCACCATGTATGCCAAACAATCTTTATATTAAATAATATTACCAAAATAATTGATATGTTATGTTGTATTTATATATGCATATACAATTCCCATTTTTGGGATTTGCTTTAGTTCATGAAACCCTTCATGTTTTTCGAAAAAAAGATTGAAAGTTTTTTATGGTTTAATTGTAGTTTTAGTCTTCTTATTTTTATATGTTCATGGTATTTGTCTTCCATTTAAAAATCACCCAATTTTGGCCTCTCTTCAAAAAAATTGAACGCAAAAAGATGATGTAACATATTTTAAATGATATGACCTACGATCTTATGATGTAGAGTTATCTAAATGAATTAATTAATTTTCATGTAATCAATTTGTAGTTGAAAATGAAATTTGTAAGGACTTTTTTTTGCAATATCATTAGTGCTATCATTCTACATCACTAGATTATAAGTAATTTAAAACATGTCACATTTTCATTTTTTAGTCTAAAAATTTAAAAGAGAGATCAAAATTAAGATATTTTAAAATACAGGAATAAATTTTGTGAACGGTGTAAAATAAAAGATTAAAACTGTAATTAAATTTATTTTTTTAAACTAAAGAGGCTAAACTTAAAAAAAAAACTCCAAACAACATTTATAAACAAATAGACATTAGAAATTAAAAGCATGAAAAATTCAAAAATCTTGAGATTGAAATTGAAGCTCAAGCATGGCTTGGCTAGATCATCGATCACCTAGCTAGATTCTCTAAGGCATCATAAATCCGATGAATAGACACATGGGTCCAACTTTGAAGATATTCAAGAAACATTGAAGTTTTAATACTGCATGAACACTACATATAGTAATAAAAATATGTATATAAAATTAAATAACTTTGCATTGTTGGTTACAATTAAATAACTTTACACGTTGATTAAATGTTATGTGGTATTTGGGCTACGTTGTAAGAAAATGGCTTTTTGGGAAAAATAAAGTTATTGGTATTGCCAGTGGCCCACAAAAGTTGGTTTCTTTGTGTGTGACAGCAAAAAAATGGTTATAAGGGTTTAAGCTCTTCTTCATTATTGTGTTCCCATGGTTAAACAGAGCAGGCCATGAGCATTGACAACACTGTCCTTGTAACAATTGTTGTCGGCAAATCGAAGCAAAGACAAACAACACATGAAATGAAACCAACAATTTCAACAAATTAAGAAAGCCATGATTCAACGGGTCTCTGTTTTAGCAAGATTTTTTTATCTATAAACGAAGTGACAAACACTACTAATTTTTTTTTACATATAAGTAGATATCTCGCATTCGAATTCGATTTACCGTAAAAAAATACCTAACTTATCAATATTGCTATGGGCATTGCAAGTTGAGTTAGACCTTTTAGATTGAACAAGTTTTTTACTATATCCTCTTGTAACTATTATAAACAAAACATTTGGCTCAAATCTTAATTATTATTATAAATAAAAATTACTTTTGACTTATTTAATATTAGTATTTCTGATATATTTTTACTTTAATAAAAAATATTTAATGTTTATAGCTGACATTTGAATTAATTTTTACATAAAATCTAAAAATTTAATTATACTTAACTAATTTTTTTTAATAAACATAGAAATAATTATTTTTATTTATAATACTAACCGAGGGATTATGTTGAAATGAGATAAAGGAAGGTATAATAGATATTTTGATTTTTGACAAGGGAACATGCACTTTAGCATCACACACTCTTAAAAAATGAGTGGAGGTTGGGTATCGGAAATCGAAATATTTTCCCACTTTTTCCATGTGCATGTGACTGTGTCTTAAATCTTTTCCCTTTCCACGAATCGCAACAAATTAACCACTCATATTATCGTTCTACTTTATGCTTTGGATCAAGCTCAGAATTTTATGGCGAGTACGATTTGCAACACCATCCATGACTATGAGGGAGGGATGTGACCATCCGCTCCATAACCCTACAAATTCTAAGGGAAAAACTACCCTAAATATAATACTTTTGTGATTTTTCTTATTATATTTTTTTTATAATTATAATAAATACTACGAAAAAATCATAAAGGTTTAAATATGTTTTTGGTCCTTATAAATATGATATTTTTTTATTTTGGTCCTCGTAAATTTTTTTTTTGGTTTACATCCCTGTAATATCAAAATAGATTTATTTTTGGTCCTTACCGTTAAGTGGACGTTACAAAAATGTTAACTCACAAAGAGAAACAATTTTTGGTCCATGTAAATATAACACTTTTCAATTTTAGTCCATGAAATTTTTTTTTTTGAATTTCATCCCTGCAATATTAAAAAATCTTTTTAAATATAAAACAACATACAAATTGATCTTTATTAATAATAAACTTATGTCAAGTAATGTTTAAAATATTTTCACTTTAATAATTTAAAATTTATTAATCTTCTGTTTTATTTATTTATTATTATTAAATTAATTTTCATTTCTTGTTTCAAAAAAATCACTAAAATCTTCTGTTTTATTTAATTATTATTATTAAATTAATTATATTAATATAAAATAATTATTAAAATAACTTTAGATTTAAGTTTTATAATTTTAATTAAAATTTCCTTTTACGCTTTAGATTTTTTTCATTGTAACTTAAAAT
>JBBPBP010009780.1:4273969-4311075 GCA_037974735.1 Cicer chorassanicum
AATCATTATTTTATACTAATATAATTGTAGTTAATATAATATTATATGTTTATTTTATATTATATAATTATAGTTAATATTATATTATTTTAATCATTATTTTATACTAAAATAAATCTATCACCTAATATATAAATCTAAAGTTATTTTAATAATTATTTTATACTAATATAATTAATTTAATAAAAATAATTAAATAAAACATAAGATTTTAGTGATTTTTTTGAAACAAGAAATGAAAATTAATTTAATAATAATAAATAAATAAAACAGAAGATTAATAAATTTTAAATTATTGAAGTGAAAATATTTTAAACATTACTTGGCATAAGTTTATCATTAATAAAGATCAATTTGTATGTTGTTTTATATTTAAAAAGATTTTTGAATATTGCAGGGATGAAATTCAAAAAAAAAAAATTTCAAGGACTAAAACTGAAAAGTGTTATATTTACAGGGACCAAAAACTGTTTCCCTTTGTGAGTTAACATTTTTGTAACATCCACTTAACGGTAAGGACCAAAAATAAATCTATTTTGATATTACACGGATGTAAATAAAAAAAAATATTACGAGAATCAAAATAAAAAAAGATCATATTTACAGGGACCAAAAACATATTTAAACCAATCATAAATTATCTTTCATTCTTTAAAGGTAAACTAGTAAAATAATTTAAATTACTAATAAATTTAATACCACAATCAAATTTTTTTAATTTTCACTCATGATTTAATCAACGATGTCTTATATATATATATATATATATATGACAAAGGTAATTTTTTTTGTCAAGAACAATTACACAAATGAATTGAACATTACATATTTACTCGAAACCTTATCTTAATGTGTATATTGATTCTCTTACTTATATATTGTTTAACTTTCACTTTTCGACCAATGTACTCTTGACTCAAACTTAACACCAACGTTTTTATGAATCAAACATCAATTTAGTATCTAAAGTAATACTCCCTCTTCAATTTAGTCTATCAAATATATAAAAATAATATGTAGTCTTTAAGTATATAAAATCGACTAATTTAATCCTTAAAATATATGCAAACTCATCAATCTAATCCCTAAGTTAATGGATTTTATATGTTTTAAAGATTATTTATTATATTTATATAGTTTAAAGACTAAATTAAGAATTAATAAAATAAATGACTAAATGAAAGAGAGAGTGATGCTTTAGGGGAAAAATAGTATAAATGGCTGTGTACTTTGTACCTACAATTTTATATTACATTTATGTTATTTACTTTTTTTTATTCTCCATTTATTTAACTTGCTGCATGAAGTCGTTTTCTTCATCCTTTAGAAATAGAGCATGAAAGTGATCGATGACTTCTGCATTAAAAGTTCCACTAGCTCTATGACGACATGCTTTTCCCTTTAATCCTCATCTTTAGCATAGCATGTCACAAATCACACTTTGTAAAATGATTGAAGTAAAAAAATCCCTATTTTTAATATACACAGTAGCTTTTATTTTGATCCACATTTTGGCTAAGTTGCTATGTGTATATTTGGTTTTGAGATGAGTAAATTTGATTTTGACTAAATTATTTTTATAAAAATTATTAATTTTAATTGAAAGTGAGTTAAACATGTTTCAATTCATATTTGAAAACTTTTTATTACAGTTGGAAATCTAACCTCGTATTTTTACGATAGACTGTGAGTTAGAATTGTCAACCTAACGTTAAATGAAGGCTAAAATTAAGAATCTCTTAAACGAGACCTTCATAAAAAAAAATAGATGCATTTTTATGTGAAAAAAAGATATGCAATTATTAATCATGAGAGATAGAGTGTAGTAACAGCAAACAATCCAATCCATGTTTATACCAAAAGCATGTGCAATTTCATCTTTTTCCTTAATTAGTTGTACTCCCTCTAACGTTTAAGTTCAGAGAACGTACCTGTTTCCGTGCATATAGTATAATTCTCACACCATAATAAGTCTATACAATTTGACTTGGACTTGAAGCAATATATTTACTATTTTCAAACATTTTTTCCAAGACAAATTGTGTGTAGTTAATTAGCAGTACTATTTATTATTACATCAATATCACATGAGAATCTTATAATAAAATACTAGTATTTGCATAGGCATTCACTATTGCACTGAGCAAATTATTTTCACTGACGAGGTTGCTTGCTTCTTAATCTTATGTCCGTAATGATGCCTAACCCCGACAATAATTGCATTTGTGAATGGCCACACAAAACGGTTTTTCAATGTCACTCACTCTACCACAATTAAGAACCATGTGAAATAGTAGTAGTATTCACATTATTTTTAACATCTCATCTTTAATTTGTTCCATTATTATTCTATAATAAAGAGTTAAGTGTATAGATTTATGCAGCTGCATCATCCCTTCACTTTTTATCATGATAATGGGACAAGTTTTGTGGTGAGTTGGAGGTGGGGAGATAGAATCTAACCCTTATGTTCCATTGCTAACTTGCCATATCTATTTATTTATTGTTAGACATATTAGTTTATTTGACTTTTGTCTAATTTTCTCTGGTCAATAACTTTTATCAAGAAAAGTAATATCTATATGAAAAATATGTGAGTTTTTAGTCAATGTAAACTAAATAAGAAAAGAATTCAAACGGTATTCTTAAATTTTATTGGGTATCAATACTTTGAAGTCAAATTAATTCAAATTTTAAATATAAATAATAACACGACATTAAATGATTAAATATTAGATACTATATCTAACAAAACTATGAAATATTTGAGTATTCACCTATAAAAAATCATGATTATCTCTAATAAAAAATACTGGAGTGTAGTAATTCTCATTTTATTATTCAACATTTATCCATTTTTTCATAAACTATTGAACATTTAACTTATCTTGACTATCAAAGCATCCCCCATCTTAATTATAGTCAATAAGTTAAAGAACACATTAAAAAAACCCAAAATTGACAAAATTACAATATTAATTACACACAGCAGTTCAGTAAGGAATATCTCTGTCACTCTCCATATCCATATCTGTTAACAACATTTACTTATAATTGTTTTCAATATATGGATATTTTACAGTATTAAATTAAATATCATTAAACATTTGAGTTCAGAATTGGTTTCATTGTTATCATCATCATTACTATCATTGGTACTTACAAGCAACACAACTGGAACACTAACATTGATCATTTATTAAATGAGATGAAACCGCAACTAACCTCTCAAATCAAACCTCGTCGTTTTCCTTCTCCTGCTATGCCCTTTATTTTCACTCTCTTCCATTTTTTTTTTATCATAGTACTTATCATGTAAAACAAAAACCATTTTTTTTTTCTTTTCTTTTTCTCTGCTTTCATGTTTCCCGCTCCCTGAATTGTATGAAATGTTTCTCAGTTTCTCTTTTTTCTCTGTCTTCAAAGTTGTTTCCTTCTATGCTTTTTTTGTGTGTGTGTGAATTATTAGTTACTGTTTTTGCAGACTCACTTTATTAGAGTTAGCATCACTTGTGCATGTTTTTTACCTTTTCTGATTGCATTGTTTTCTTTCTCGTTTTCTGTGAAAGTGATAACATAGAAGATGAGTAGCAGAGCGTACACCACTCTTCAGGTAATCAAAGTTCCTTCAAATAACGGCAAGCTAATTTCTTATTCTTCTTTCTCTGCACATTTTCTTTCTTTTTTTTTTTCCTTTGTTTTTCTGTTTGATTGTAAGATCTTAAGAAACAAATCATCATTTAAGCTTGTTGGCTTCTCGTGAAAATAAAGCTATGTAAGCATATAAATCTACTAGGTTGTAAAAAGAAAAGCATAAAATTTCCTAGAAAAATAAAAAGTTGGATTAAAAGCAAAACATAAACTAAGAGCTACTTTAACAGTTATGAATGGTATTTTAATTCCTTATTTAAAATTATTATTGTGGATCATACAATTTTTCTTTTTTATGATGTGGCACCAAATCTTAAGAACTATGTTATTTCACTTCTCATGAGAAACAAATAGTCTTGTCCTTCCTTCTGTCTTTCTTTCTCTTTTCATACAAACACCAAAGTTTCAACAAAAAATTCTGTTTTTCACTGAATGTTCAAAGCAGGACAAGATGGAAACAGGAGGGAGAAGGAAAATGGCTGCACAGAATACCGTGAAAAATGGGCGTCGAGAAAGGAAAATGGCTTTGATACAAGATGTGAGTGAAATATATTTCTACACATCATTTGTAATTTGTGACTGTAGTTATGAATGATGCTCCAACTTTGCAGGTTGATAAGTTAAAGAGGAAGCTGAGACATGAAGAAAATGTTCATAGAGTGTTGGAAAGAGCACTCACTAGACCTTTGGGAGCACTTCCCCGTCTTCCTCCTTATCTCCCTCCCCATGTAAGTATCTTTCTCTTCTTCAATGATTACGATGGCACCATTATTATTTTGAAGCTACAAAGTGTAGCTTTTGCCAAAATCAGTGGCACACTGTGATTCTGCCAAACTCATTGCAAATCCGAACATGCACTAAGTCAGTGATTGATCAATTTTATTCATCATATCTCATTGATCACTGTATTCATTACATATGTCAATTATAATTAAGTTTTTGGTTTTGAATTTTTGGTTTCATTACACATGGAAAGTAACAAAAACTCTGTATTCTGTATTTTAGACATTAGAGCTTGTAGCTGAAGTTGCGGTATTGGAGGAAGAGGTGGTTCGATTAGAACTGAAGGTTGTGAATTTCAGACAAGGTTTATATCAGGAAGCTGTCTACATTTCCTTCAAGAGGAATGCAGAAAATTTGAATGATCCAATGGAACAGAATTCCATTAGAGGATCCAAACATCAAAGGTCAAAATCTTCGACTCATAGTGAGCTTAATTCTACTGCCATTAGGCCTCAGCTTTCTCTTGCCAGAAGTGCTTCTAGTAGAAAGCCTTTTTCTTCTTCCTCGTCAAACATTGTACACGATCGTACTAGAAAGCTAGTCAATAGGAAACAATTGCATTCAAAACAAGATTCATTATCATCAATTTCGGAAGAGAAATCTTTTGAAAAGAAAATGGCTAAAGTCATCCCTCCAGTGAAGAAATCACCAACCAAACAAGAATCAGCTGACAAGTGTGTAGATCACTTGAAGTTGCAGGTATTCAACAGTTTTCAATAGTTAACTATTTGATGTGTGAAATGATTGATCTGTCATTTCAACTCTCATTTTGTTTTGATTGATCAGTTGGAGAAGAGATTAGTAGATCAGGAAAGAGCCCAAAATTCCTCAAGTGTTTGTGTAGAAGTTGATAGCACACCAAATAGAGTTTCAGAGGATATTGTCAAGTGCTTGAGTAGCATATTTATGAAAATTGGCACATTCAAGGACAACTTAGGAGAGTCAAAAACACCTCCATGTGATCCGTATGGTATCTGTTCAGTATCCAAAACTCGAGATATCGGTGCGTACAATAATTTTTGTGAGATTGAAGCCTCCACTGTCGATCTCAACCGAATGACAAATGCAGTGTTTCTGATCCATAGATTAAAGTAAGAGATAAAGGGTTATTAACTTTTGGCTGATGCTATCTATGAGTGTCTGTCTAATTTAGCAAACATGTTCAGGTTCCTATTTGGGAAGCTTGCCTCTGTGAACTTGAAGGGTCTTACTCATCAGGAGAAACTTGCATTTTGGATAAACACCTATAATTCTTGTATACTGAATGTAAGATACTTTTCTGTCACTCATTTACTACTTCTCACTATAAACAACTTTTTTTGGATAAACAACTTAGTTAAGCTATTTCTATAACAAAAGATAAAATAAAGTCAAACTAAGCTCTAAGCTATTTTCATAAGCTATCATGGAGAGTTTATGGAAATAATGTAAAAACAACTTATGGATGTGTCATAAGATGTTTCAATAAGATCTTTCAAAAGTCTTACAAATACTTATGTTAGTAGATAAGCACAAATAAGTCAATGCAAACAGACTCTAAAAGGGTTGGCACTTTGAGGTCTAGGTTTATATTTGATTTTGCATACTCACATTACCTTGCCTAATATGTTGAGGTGACTACAATTGTTTGGCTTGAATATATTGTAGGCATATTTAGAGCATGGCATACCTGAAAGTCCTGAAATGGTTGTTGCACTGATGCAGAAGGTACAGTAATCTCAACTTTTTTGCTGCTAGAAAATACTAATAAGACAGAAAAATATCCCATCACTGTTCTATGTATTTTACACAGATTGGACTGAAGTAGCTTGAAATCAAAGATAATTAAGTTTGTCCTTGTGAAATTGATTGATTTGCTAAAACTATTGTAGTTCTGATCTTCAATTCTTCATATATCCATTTCACACAACCACTATTAAGTATTTAGTTTCCTGTCAAGATGATTCTTTAGATAAGCATTCAAGTTGACTAAAACTTGGCAATACTTGTGACAGGCAACAATAGTAGTGGGAGGCCACCTGCTCAAGGCAATTACCATAGAGCACTTCATCTTGGGACTTCCTTATCACCTGAACTTTGTAAGTGCATACTCTACTAACTTCTTGTACTTTTAAACATTATAGTTCTTCTAATTTGTTCAAGTCCTTGTCATGCTTTTTAGATTACAATTCATCCCTTGATTTCATCTTTGCTTCCTGCAACAGACCTGTCTAAAAGCTGCAAAAAATGATGAGATGAAAGCAAGAAGCATATTTGGTTTGGAATGGTCTGAGCCATTGGTTACATTTGCACTATCCTGTGGAAGCTGGTCTTCACCTGTGGTAAGTTTTTGTTTCTCAATTTAGATGATAATATTGTTGTGTGGACAGTAACTATGTGCTTTTTCAGGTATGTTTTAATGTCTTAATATATGATTATCTGGTCGGACAATATATGACCAAACCAAAGATGTCATGCACTTTGAAATCAATTTAGATGTTTTTTTTTTAAAAAAATCTCATGTGATTGAAAATTGGTTTCAGGGTGTTATGTTTATGTTATGGCTCAATACTGAGAAATTGAATATCTAGGAAAGTAGCTAAGGATACATGTGTTGGAAAAAACATGGAACAAATATATTTATCAATCAATTTATTTCTTAATATGGTTGGTTGAATTGATGGAACAAATAAATCTATTTTTATTTTATGAAGGTAAGGGTGTACACAGCAGCACAAGTTGATAATGAGTTAGAAGCAGCAAAGAGAGATTATTTACAGGCAGCAGTTGGCATTACAAAAACAAACAAGTTAATAATTCCAAAGTTACTGGATTGGTTTTTACTTGACTTTGCAAAGGACTTGGAATCTTTGTTGGATTGGGTTTGCCTTCAGCTACCTGTTGAACTGAGAAAGGAAGCCGTTGAATGCCTTGAAAGAAGGGGAAGTCAGCCTCTTTCACAGCTGGTTCAAATGATGCCCTATGACTTCAGCTTCAGGTTGCTTGTACACCAATAACCCAGTTATTTTTTTTAATAAATATTTGGACAACCACAAGTAACCCAGTGAGAGTGCTGTTTGTCAATCAATTCTTCAATCGGCTTTGGTGTGGTGGATTTTGTACATTAGATAGTGCACATAGAAAGTAGATAGCATGGAGTGTTTCCTTTGAAGGGTTTTGACCGTTGTAAACTGTAATAAGGTTCTTACGAGTATAGTTTTTATAGGAAAATTTTCTCATGGTCCCACCAAAAATTGAGGATATATCTTTGAACAAAAAAACTACACAAGAACAAAAAATGGGGTTGAGATAGTGGTCTGCAAAATATATGGTTAATTAGACTATATCGATAGACTAAACAATGCAATAAAACAAAATCAAACGAATTAAATGGTTTATGAATTAAACCATAAATTTAAAAAAGTCTAGTTACCTAAACTTTATTAAAAAACCAGTTTAAACCAATTTTAATTTTTTTAACCAAAATCATAGAATAATTTTTTTCAGTAAATACATAAAAAAAACTAAATCCTAGCCCCTGAATTTCAAAATGATTGAACCCTAGCCCCAAATCAAATTCACCTCTCCTTTTCCAGCGGTGTAGCATTTCCGATGTCGTCGCATCTCTTGAATTTCTAAACCATTCTTCGACATAACTCATCTCATCTCCGACCACGTAACCCTTCGTATCTCATCTCCAAAGCAATCCTTCTCTGTGCGACCACGTCTCCGACGTGACTTCGCCATCTCATCGACGCCATCGCATCTCAACTTCTTCGCCATTGTAAGTGTCGCGCACCACTTCTATTTTTCTCGCCATTCTCGTTTCTGTTTATATTTTTATTTTCTTATGCAAATTGTTAGGATTTCATTTTCTCTTTCTGGTTGATTGTTAGGATTTCATTTGCAAATTTTTAGGGTTCTAGTTCTAAAAAATAAAACAAGCGGCAATTTGTTTTGCAAAGGTTTTCATCCTTACTAACAACAAGAAAAAGTTTTAAAAAATTCAGTAAAAACCGGTTCGAATTGATTTTAATAAAAATCGGTTTGAAACTGATTCGTACATATTAAACCGATTTATCATTATAAATTGATTTTAAATCGATTTAGAACTAAACTGTAACTGATTTAAAAATTAATTGATTTTTATAAAAGTAGTTATTAAAAACTGAATTGTATTATTAACGTGGTGCAATTCAATTTGATTTTTGGTCATAAACACCTCTAAACTAAGGAACACAACTATAAAAGAAGTCTACCGTTACTTATTTTAAAATCTTGTAAAGCCGTAAGTGTGTAACATTTTTGTCATTCATTTATAGCCAATACTTAATAAGAACAATCACATTTTTTCATATTTTAAACTTTTCTTTTTAATTTTTGTATTAAAAGACTAGACTAATCAAATAATTAAACTTAAATAACAACTAATTATTCGAGATAATTTAAATTTAGATTTTAACTAAAACAATTATTTTTCATATTTTATTTACCTAGCTTAACTCTAGACTAATAAAGTCTCGTTTCTATAGAATAAAAAAAAAACTTAGGCCAATTGATTGTGATTTCACAGCTCGATTACAGCAACTCGACTTTCTTCGCAGCTTTCGAGCCTTATCTTGCTTGCTCTTCTTTAAAGAAATTGCTTGAGCGGCTTGGCTTTCAAAGAAAATCTTACCGCAACGGCAGGAGTCTTTCTTAGTGCAATACGTTCAACAACCCTTAAAGCGTGCGGGCGGCCCTAGCATACAGAAAAGAATTCGAAAACTTAATTTCAGTCCTAGTAGGTGCGATATTGAAGGCCTTCACCGGCTTACTTAGTGCTTGTGCTAAGGAGTTCAGGGCTAAGGGCTGGAGTGTAGGAAGCATTGGCTATCAGAACCCCCGGAGGGAACTAACTCCTTTCTTGCAAAGCTGCTTCATGAGAAAGAAGTTTTCTGTGTATTGGATCCGCTCCTCTGTTAGCATAAACATGCATTAGATTCTATTCTTTCGCCACTTCACTTGGCTCCCACTGCTTTTTGTGTACTTCCTTATTCAATTACTCCTATTCTCTTTCAACTGTTTTGTTTGAAGTTTAATACCTAAGCTTCTATAAGTTTTAAGGTGGCAACGTCATCCATTACAGTGCACTTTTACCATTTAAATTTAAATGCATACACATCCAGGGTGGATCTTAGTGGGGACTGGGGGTGCCACGGGAAAAAATATATATATATATATATAGGTAAAATAACCAAAATCTCCTTTTTAAAATTACAAAATTACATTAATACTTAAACTCAAATCAGCTTCTCTCTCTTCCTTGCTGCGCGTCTCTCTTCCTCTCTCTCTCCTGCCGCTGCTCTCTCTTCCTCTCTCTTGCGCCGGCGCGGCTGCCCGCCGCTTTCTCTTCCTCTCTCTCCTGCGCCAGCGCCGCTGTTGTTCTCTCGCCTCGCCCTCTTGCGCCCCGCCGCTGCTCAGCCTGCTCTCTCAGCCTCGCCTCCTCTTGGCCGTTAGTCAAAACTCAAAAGGTTCGGATTTCAATTTCGTTCATGAATGAGAATTGATATTTGGAGTTTTGTTTGGAGTTTCAATTTCAATTTTGTTCATTATCAAGATGACAGGATTTCATTTTAGATGTTAGTGCTGATTTTGCTACTTTCTTGAATTTCTTGTGCTGATTTTTGTTTGGAGTTAGTGCTGATTTTCAATTTAGATGTTAGTGCTGATTTCATGTGCTGATTTTTGTTTGAATTTTATGTGCTGATTTTGCTGATTTTTGTTGCATACAAGGTGTTTGTTAGAATGTTTGTGCTGATTTTTGTTGCATACAAGGTGTTTGTTAGAATGTTTGTGCTGATTTTGCTGATTTATGTTTCCTAAATTGGTTGATTTATTGAACAAGATATATGGCAGATTTAGAATAAAGAAACATAAATAATGACTACCTTTTTTTATTTGTATTAGAGAAGTTTGTGAGAATGAAGAAGAGTAAAAGAATTGATTCTTTTTTCAAGAGGAAAATTTGTGAGAGTGAAAGAGATGATTTCAAGTTAATTAAAGAGTGTAGAGTATTACTTTAAGATATTCTTAAGTCATGTAGTTAAATTATTTGATACTTCTCTTTGTGCTTATTACAACTTAATTTTTTGCTATATAATATTATTTGCATATTTGATTTATACATATTATAATTTTATGTCGGCCACCCCAAACATTTTAGTCAAGCTCCGCCACTGTACACATCAAACCTGAAATGAAAGACACGGCATAACATTTTAATTTTGTTAGTGGTTAAGAATATAAATTTACATACTATGATATAATTAAATATTTATGGTTGCAGTGTTACCGAAATGCCTCGAAGGCCAAGAAGGCATCAACAACTCAGATCTTGGCCCATTACATTCTCCCCTTTTGCCCGTGCTCTTGCTCGTATGGCTTCCGTTTCTATGCCAAAGCGTCATTCCAAATCCATTGAGGACCCCGCCCCTTCCTCTGCTAGTAAGACTCCTTTTTTCCCTTTATAATTTAAATATCAGCAAGTCATGTGAATTCATATTTTAAGTGCCTTTCATGTTTTACACTTTGCATGCCTATTCCTAACCCACTTCGTAGGTAATGGATTCATCAAGCATCCCCTGGAAGAGAGATCGGAAGAGTCGGAGTCATCTGACGGGGAGTTTGATGTAATAGCTCTTCTTATGCTTTGGTTCAATTTCCATGAACACTTGTGTTATTATATTTTGAATTGTTGAAATTTCAAGTTTTTATCATTGAGCAAGTCAAATTTGTTGATATAAGGTCTCTGTTGTTTAAGGGAGTTGTCCAAGCAGATTTTGCCTTTTTTGATCCTAAACCCAATGATTTCCATGGAGTTAAGACCTTGCTGCAAACTTACCTAGACGTTGAAGAATGGGATTTGAGTGGCTTTGTAGACTTGATTTTGGGACAGACCACTGTAGGGACTGTTGTAAAGGTAGAGGATGATGCTGATGAAGGAATATTCGCCCTTGTAACCGCTCTTAATTTATGGAGGTATAGGGTAAGTCACATGGTATAACATATGATATTTTGCTTGATCTGTTTGCCTCTTTTACTTATACTTTTTGGTGCCTTGATTATAGTTATATATAACCACTGCCTTTGCTGAGTGGTCACCTTAATATCACACTGACTTAAAAGTGTATTTTGATAACCAAGAAAGAAAGGAATTTGTATATTACATTTTGTATGGAAATTGAACCTTAATCAACTCATTCTTGTTTCAATCTCCAATTTTTCACTATAATTTTAATGTCTTTGGTTCATGGTTGGTGGCATGTGGCAATTTGAAAAAAAATTATGACTAACAGTCGTAAGAACTTAACTGATAATTAATTTGCTGTCATCTAACTTATCTACAAACACAAAATTTACAAGGTTACTTTTTTTTTTGTAAGTTTGGAACGAAAGACATATTTTATTTGAAAAACTCCTAGATGCTAATCTAAATTGAGCCTAATAATTTGATAGGAGCAAAGATGTATTATGTCATTCAAGGACTTTCTCCTCCTTAAAGCATGCCAAGAGAAGGGCATTGCTGATCAATTGAGATTACTTTTAGGGGAACAAGCACGTAACGTCGGTCTCCTGGTATCACAGCGTGTGGTGAACCTTCCTCCCCAGCTTTTACCACATCTTTATGATTCTCTTTTTAACGAAGTGTCATGGGCCACAGAAGATGAGGTTAGATGTTGATACTATCAGATGGTTGAGGGTGTTAAAATGTTTTTCTCTCTGATTGCTGGGTATTAATTTTTTCTTTATAACACATTGTCATGTTGCACACTTAACAGCCAACGGAGGACCTCCGGAATTCCTTCCAGTTTAAGCATTATTTAATACTTAGCAAAATTTACAAGGTATTACGCTTCTATAGTATCTCCTCCGTATTTACTGTCCTCTTATTGATATATCTGGATTTTATGGTTAAGATAATTTTTTCTCTGCTCCACTTTTGTTGTTTTGTGATGTTTTACTTCATTCTTGGCTGTAAAAATGTAGCACAAGAATGCAGAACAGAAAAGAAAACTGGGTGATGATAATGATGAGGCGATTGTATATGTAAAGCCTGAGGATGAACTTTTTCACAAGGTATTAGTATCTTGGTGCCATCATTTTGACGTATTTTGTCTCTGATTACTAATTATTCTCCAAAATAATTTCCAGTTAAGCTCGTGGTCCTTCTGTTTTCTTTTGCGCACTCAGCAGCCTGCACCTCATGAGGCAAGTTATATGATTCTTACATATCAGTAGACTAAATAAATAAGCACTATATTTTGTCTCCATTATAGATAGATTTTTGTTTAAATTTGATTTTCTAGAAGGAGTAGCAATTTCTCGTCGTTGATGATTCTGAATTATACATTTTCTTCCTGTTACAGTTGAAGAATTACAGGTCAATGGGATTAATCATGGCTGTTGAGGCAGACAAAATTTCGACATTTCGTCAACAATTAGGTTCTTTAATAAATGAAATCTGAAGGTATCCAGCAAGTAATGTTCTTAAACAATTCTTTAACATAATCTTAAAACTTTCTGAAGCTACCCGTCAATTTTAACTTCGTTTTAATTTATTTCTGCAGGTGTTTGAGGCAAAATTTTGGGATTTTTTAAATTAAATTTACTGTGGTCTTTTTTGGTCTTTAATGACAACTTAACCTTTCTCTAATTGTTAGTTTCTACAATTTTCTGGGATTCTTAATATTTGAATGCTTATTAAACATGTAAAATAGTTTATACTCTGATGGAACTCGTTGAAAGTGGTGATAGAAATTCAATTAATGTTGGTAAACTCAAATTCAAGATTTTTTATTTGTTTTTAAAATTTGTTGGGTTGTCAAACATTCTCTTCTTAATACGGGAGATTTGCTGAGCATGGAGATCTCAACACAACACCAACCTTTGCTAAGCTCCAGGTTCATGCAAATTAGCTCAGATGATAATAAAGGGTTGAATTTTAGGGTTTGTCTCTTATTTTGGTCAAAATGTTTGTCTCTAACATGATGTGAGGAGTATGAGTGTCCAAAATATATGGTTATCTAGATTGGATTTATAAACTAGACTGTACTGCACTAAAAAAATCAAATCAATTAAATAGTTTATGATGAACCATAAATTTAAAAAAGTCCGGTTAACTAAACTTTATTAAAAAACCAATTTAAACCAGATTTAAATTTTTTTAACTAAAATTATAGAATATTTTTTTTTCTAGTGAATACAAAAAAAAAAAAAAAATTAAATCTTAGTCCCAAAATTCAAAATGATTGAACCTTAGCTCCAAATCAAATTCACCACTTGTTTGATGCAACTTCGCCATCTCATTGGCACCATCGCATCTCAATTTCTTTGCCATTGTAAGTGTCCTGAACCACTTCTATTTTTCTCGCCATTCTCGTTTCTATTTTATTTTATTTTCTTCTACAAGTTGTTCGGGTTTCATTTTCTATTTCTAATTCATTGTTAGGGTTTCATTTGCAAAATTTTAGGGGTCTATTTCAACAATTGGTACCTTGCTGGTTCTAAAAAATAAAACAAGCTGAAATTTGTTCGGCAAAAGTTTTCATCCTTACTGACAACAAGAAGAGGTTTTAAAAAATTCAGTAAAAACCGGTTCGAATTGATTTTAATAAAAACCGGTTTGAAACTGGTTCAAACATATTAAATCGATTAATAATTATAAACCAGTTCAGAATTGAACTGTAACTAATTTAAAAATTAACCGTTTTTTTGAAAGTAGTTTTTAAAAACTGAACTGAACTATTATTAATATGGTGCAGTTTTGTTTGGTTTTTGGACCATGAACACCCCTAGTTGGGTGGATAGACCATTATAACGAACACTGGCTCAAGCCGCCACCGAATGGAGTAGCCAAACATAAAGATAATCTTAAAAATATTACTATGGAAGTAACAATATATGCAAACTTGGAATAATTCTTCCATAATTTCTAGAAATGAAGTTTAAGAGGAGTGATTGTCTCATTTAAAAATACATAACAAAAGATTTTTTGCCGGAATCAAACTAAACCTTTTTGCAATGCTATTCTATCTTACCTGTTAACTTTCATTTCTCAATCCATATTAATTCTAAACCAAAAGATGATGCATTATGAACTAGAATGGAATTATGCTATTCAACTTGTTGTTTCTATATTCACAACGGGTCAATATATGTTAAGAAATTATTGGATAACAAAACTCTGTAATTACAGAGAAAGAATCACCTAGAAGGAAACCTTATGTTAAAGAATAGGTGGGGCAGCAAAGTCCATCCCAAATAACCACTACAAAAAATTGGCTTTGTACACAAAACTCAGAACCTATATGATATCTGGGATTCAGTGTGATAACTTTTTCTCCTTTCCCATCAGCTATGTGTGCTCCGTACAATGAAGTTATGTTAACACAACAGATTCCAGAAAAAGCACACCTGCTGGGGGACTCAACCAAATGGAGAAGGAACTGGGCCAACTGACCCTGCAAGTGCATCTGATCTTTTGATGCCTCCCATTCCACAGATGATACATCCAGGAGTATTCACAGCTGAAAATTTCGATCCACATAGATCACAGACATCATATCCAATGGTCGACAGTCTGCTTAATGTGGCAGCACAGAACTGCGAAGGATCTTCCAATGGATCAATGGATTTATTAGTCAAACCCCTCTGAACACACAAGTCCATCAGGCTTCTAAATTCCTCCTGCTTGTTCGGAGGTGCTTTGGACAAAAGTAGTTCTAGCATTTGCTTGGAATATGCATAATTTTGCACCTCCATGTTTCGCTTTATGGCAGTTCGAATGCAATTTATTCTGTGTTTAGCCAGAAGAGGCAATGAACCCAGATGGCGTGAAAGTCTGGCCATCTCATCTTTTGCACTGATTGCCCTTGAAGCATGAACTTTTTGCAAACGTCCAATTTCCTACAGTCATGAACCCAGCTTAAATTAACAAAAAGGAATAGACATTTGTAAAAGTAAAAGAAATTTGGAATAACGTATACATCTAACAGATACATTATTGGCAACAGATTAAAGACTTCTTGAGTAATTTATCAGTTTTTTTTTTAACTTCAAGGTGTCCACAAAAAATATTTACGCTCAATTCACAAGTGTAGACAAAAGTTTATTTTCTTCCTCGCAACATAGACTAAAATGAAATTAAAATTGGTTGGGATTCCATATCAATTGAGGAAAAAAATACACCCGTTCTTCATGTATAATTTCATATCAACTATAACTTTAGCAGAGATTATAATAACCCCTTTTATTGTCTGTTATGCTTGCTATCTCACGAGTCAGATATCTCTACAAACTTTAACTACACAACAAATATTGACAGCATGAAAAACCTCAACAACAGTTTCTTGATAATGCTTCCTCACGACCTAGAGATACAGAAGCTCAGTTACCTAATGTATTTTTAGGTCAGAGTCCATTCTATCTTTGCCATTAAAAATTGGAGCATGGTCTTGGTACCTGGAGAAGAGTGACTGTTATCTTGTATTGAGCACAGATTGTTGCTTGAGCTTTTATATCACTTCCACAAGATTGTTCCTTAGCTAATGCAAGAAAAGCTTCATCAAAGCAAGACAAGGCATCTGAAAGATGATTTAGCTCAAGGTGAGCAAGTCCAGTCTTGAAACATATAGAAGCAGCAGCTCCTTGGGGAACCTGTCATAAGACCCATGAGATTGGGGATGAATACAGAAATAATACATGCTCAGTAATTGGAAACTGGAACTAGAACATGGTTATATTGAAGAAATATCTGAGTTCCTTCTTCAGTTTTCAATATAGTATTGAATCCTTATCTGTAAAATTTACCAAGATAAAAACACAAAAAAAGTAAATGAAAATGATGAAGACATTAAAGACTCTTCAATTTGTTTGCTCCTACACTTCCCAAACCTCCCACAAACCTTGCTTGCTTCACCCTCCTCTTTATTTTGTTTTACTAACCAGAATCAGGTCACTACCCCACCTGTCATGTGTCCAGGTTGATGCATAGTACACTCTCCCTAACTGATCACCTCTTGTATCTCCCTCATAGCCTCCAAATTCCTCTAGCTTCCAGCTTCCCTTTCCGTTCTTCCTAAAGTACACCTTATTTCTCGGCTGCAGGCTAAAACTCACCAGGTTCAATTAAGCTGGCTTCTGAGATGTGGCCTTATTGGAAGTAACTACTGTTTATATGTACGCTAGCTCAATAAGAACATTTTTCTTAGCAAACCTTCCTAATTTCTTCTATATCCCCACAAAATAGCAAGAAAAATAAAAATAAAATGAGTATTCTTCTCTGTTTATGCTGCATGTTGGTTCAATCCAGTGCAGAACATCTGGTTCTTGCATTCCTTTCCATGTTCTTTCCCAAAACATGGAAAATACCATGGAATCTCAAAAAACAGAAATGGCACAAAGTATCTTTAATACTCTGGTTAGAAAATGTTCCTAGTTCCACATGTATATAAATGCCTGTGAATGTATTTATTTATTTATGAATGCCTATGCACGTATTTATTTATACCTGTCCAGGTCGTACAGAAGATGGAGGAGGTCCAGCTTGTGCAGGCTTATCAGCAGAATTTGGTACTCCAAGCACGCTAAGGTCAAGTGGTTGGGTAGAAATTGGTGTCTGCTGCTGTGATGGAGGCATGACTGCCGCCTGAGCCGAGGATTGTGGTGGCAAACCACCATCAGGAAGTCCTATGGACTCATTTGAAACTACAGGTTGTTGAACAGCTTTAGTAGGAACATAACCTACATCAGCTTCAGAAGCACTAAACTGGTTGGTAGTTGCTTGGCTGTTTTCAACCCCTGGAGTAAATTTAGAGAGATAAGACCCAGCAGGGCGCAGTGAAGCAGCAACCTGAAGGGATGAAACTGTGTTCTGAAAGAAATCCTCTGGAATAGGTCCTCTACCTGCAGCCCCAGTAGTTGGCTGCGAAATTGATTCTGATTGAGTAAAGGCCTCTGTACCAAAAAAGTCACCAGGAGTTGAAACTGTACGAGCAGCCGTTCCTGTTGTTACAGGTGACTGGGCCAAAAGCTGGCCAAAATCTTGCGGTCCACTGGTTAACGACCTGCTCCTTGATGGAGTTAATGCTTTGGCAAGTTTAAATTTACTAGCCGCTTCTTTAATTTTGTTCACATCTACAGAAGAATCAATTGGCTTGTCTCTTATTCTAACATGTATTTTTTTGGTTTTCGATACTCCTTCCTCATCACTACTGCTATCATCATCAGCAGCTCCATACATGGATTTCTTAAATTCTTCTGCTGCTTTAGCCTGTTTATCAGCAGAAGAACTGGTGAGCTTTTTATTAAGACTCTCCAGACCCATTAGTGAATCACCTTGGGTCTTATCAACCCCCTTCAATTGATTAGGTATGGATTTAACTGGAGATACATCAAGACCATTTGCTTTAATATCACTGCCTGCCAGAGTGAAGGCTTTGACCAAGCTATCTTCCTTTACCTCTACAACATTGCCTCTTCCTTTAAGTGAGCCTAAATACACACCAATATGATCTACAACTATGGATGGAATTGCAGCATCATCAGTCCTCATATATGGTGTCACCTCTGCAGCAAGCTCCCACTTAGGTATATCCTTTGCAGTAGCAAGGGTTTTGATTTCCCAGTTTCCACCACCCCATTCAGGTCCTTTAGGAACCATACTTTCTGCAGCAAAGTTGGCAAATATGCCCTGTGTCCATCCAGTTGATCGAATTCGTAAAATCCTTTCACAATGTCGCCTCAATTCTGAGTCAAGATCTTCTTCTTCCAACTTCTGAGCAAGACGCCTCATGGCGCTGGGATTAAGATGGCATATAAACAAATCAAGCATGCTTTCATAATCTGCAGTAACTTCAAAGGTTTCTTTTGCTTTATCAAACTGACCAAACCTGCAAGTAATCTTAAATTACCAAAGTGAACAAACATTTGGATCACACATTCATGCTATTCAGAGAACAACATTACACCTGCTCACGAATAGCATGAGCTCTGCTAGAATATCAGAGTTATTAATCTCAATGTTAGTGGGCTTCATATTCTTCTCACATGACTAAACCACTTTAGAATAGATTCTACAATATTTTTCTCAATATTAGTTAACTCCTACTTTCTCTCTTCATCCATTCCTAATTCTAACTTGTCTAGTATGTGCACTTATCCACTGTAACAGTCATTTCTGCAACACTAAGCCAATGTTCTTATTTTCTCTTTACCACCCAATAGTCAGTATCATAAAGAAAATAGAAATTATATTAGCATGTAAATAGGTTAGCTAATGGTTGGATAAGAACGTAGTACACCTAACTAGTATCAATAGACAATAAATCAAGAAAATCAGTAACGATGAAACACACAAACATCATTTTTCAGTAGTCTATCTAGGTAGAATAGCAGCAACATGAGTACAATGAATTTTCCTAGTCTACCACTCAGCCTACCTGATACATGAATAACCCAACTGTCTGAACCTGTGAAACAAATGAGATGTAGGAGGGCATCGTGGATAGTCTCTTGAACGCAGAAACTCATCTTTCAAAACAGATAAAGCTGTTGAGAAATGAAGAGATTTCACAGCATAGCCACCCCGCATCACCTAAGATCAAAACTCACCGTCCTTAGGAGTTCAGATACAAAATTACTAAATGCCAAGACAAAAAGAATTACAATTTACCTGGGTGAACTGTGGACCTGATTGGGATAATGACACAGCTAAATCTCCACAAACAGGAGAACCTAAAGCAAGAATGTCCACAGACCTTGGTGTTACGCGCAAGCTGTCAAACCTTCGTTCAGATAAAAATTTACAGTATCAGTTGTTACCAGCTTTAACACATGCACAAAATGTGAAATGAGTTCATGAAGTCTAGAACTTTCTCCATTAGAAAGTTAGATTTTTCTAAAAGGAGACTATTTGGTTGCAAAGAAGGAAACCTTGATGTTATTTGGTATAGTATTTCTGAGAGTTCGAGCTTCTGTTTAAAACTTTGTTGCATTGTGACAAATCCAATTAGAAGAGGCTCAAGAAGACCAACAAGACAGCTTTTGATCTCAACTTTCTTCTTCTGTCTGGGATTTATCTCAGACGGGCTAGCAAGCAACAATCGATCATTCAAAGCACCAACCAAGACTGCATAAGAAATTTATAAAAGTAGATCAGTAGGACAATACCTGGAAAAAATAGTACGGTAGTTGATAAAGTAGAACACAAAAAATAGCTGGCTAAGATATCATGAACCCCCAACACAGAGCAAAACAATTACCTGCATGAGGCATACTTATTGAAAGAATGGACCTCACTTTTCCATCCCAGCCTAGTATACTGATTGCAGTGGCAGTAGAAAAAAGAAGGGCAGGCCCAACCCATAAGAGTGATCTGAAGTAGGCATCAATTAAGGATTTTAAAACAAGAACATAATCAAGCGGCATATGAAGTTTTTGGTCTGCTTGGCTGAGTATGGGGAAAGTGGGAAGGTAGAATTAGAGGAAAGAGTGAATATTGCGTAATTAAAGTGATGCAGTTTATTTTCCAACCCCTCATGTTTCCTTCAGAAATTTCCACCTAATAATCAAACACACCCTTAATATAAATAACTGGTTCCTTAATTTAATTAAAAAATCCAAGGATATTGGAGGAAGTCCCTTGTCAAAATTTGTAGAAGTGCCTGCAAGTATATCAAGTGCTGCAGAAACAATAAGAACTCTCTTTGTTGTCAAAATCCCTGCAACTTGTCCTCTAAGAGTCTCTTGCCAGTGCACCTGACAAATTTGAAACGAAAAAAGTTTTACCAAGAAGAATCATAATGCAGTGTCATTTGGTAATGATATTATTTGCACAAACAAGGAAACATAGAACTTATGAGAATGGCCTTTACCATAGGACAGAAAGGTTCTAAAGGCCTTCAGTTTTATTTGTGGGTTGTGACAAAAGAAGGCCTTCAGTAATAACAACCAATAAGAGAAGGGAACAAGCTCTAAACAGAGGCAACAATTGTATAAATAATTATACATGCAAATATCTTAACCAGATATGCTAACCAACCCACAATCCTGTCAACATAATTTTGGAAGTCTTTCAGGAGATATAGGAACAGAGGTCTAGAACTTGTATTCTACTTATGGAATGCTAACATGGTGTAGGTTTTGGCATCCTCGGTGTCCACCCGTATTCTGCTTCAGAACACAAGGAGGTCAATAAATGTTCAGCATAGAGTGACACTAACGCTGACAATACAGAACACAGTTTTAACCATTGTCAGTCAAAATCACCGTTCCTTCTTCAATCTTATGGTGACCGTTTAACTGAAGTTGCTCAAGCAAGTTATTTATGCTGACATTGACAAGTTTGACTAGTTCTTTTTCAATTGAGATTGAGATTTTTTTAGCTAATTTCATCTCAAAAAGATGGAAGCAAGGACTAAGTTATTGAGTAGAGTTGTGTTATTTTGACAAAATGACAATAAATTTCAACTATTTGGACGGTTAACGCAATTCAAATACATGATTTATTATGTTCAGCAGATGATTAATGAGTTGCGATACCTTGTTATATTCATTAATCATCCACTAATCATAATTAACCACATATTTGAACTATTTTAACCATCCAAATTGTTGCCAAAATATCATTTCTGAGTATTTTATGTTTGACACAAATTGATAATAGGGAGTGAAAATTTGATAAAGTTTATCTACAAGGGACTAAAAGATTATCTACTTTCCATATTATGGTTATTGATGGTAAATGTATTTTGTATTCATCACTTATCACACTAATATTCTGATATTTCGGGATCATATTTCTATTTTCCTTTCTTGTATATATACACATAAATCTCTTGAAAATAATTAAGACTATGTATCGCTATTTGTTCTAGTGATAATTAAGCATGCAACTGACTGATACCTGGAGTACAATCTCGTTTATTTTCAACTTGATTGACTTTTTTCCCTCGCTCTTGGTTGATATATAATGCCCATTAGAAGTTGAAGTTGAAGTTGAAGTTGAAAGGCGGTACCCTTGTATGAGCTTTACTAATCCAATTTGGTTCCCATGAGAAGCGAACATCAAGGTTGAATCTACAGCCAAGAAAATTAATCAATACTTATACTACTGCTAACTTAATAGTAAGCATCTAAAAATGTGTGTATGTCTTGGTGTAGATGGGGGATCCATTGAGACCAGTTTAAGACTTAATATGCTTTTGCTCAATGATTTCTTTTAGCAAACTACCAATCCAATCAGTATAATGTGAGTACATATTATGGAAATGTTGCAGGCTAAATTTCAGAAAAAATAAACAAGAAAAGTTTTAAAAAAGAATCATAGATATTTCTGTGTTTAAAAATTATATAATGAAATTTTATGTGCATGCATATGAGTGGATTTTGGAATAAGTACACCCTATAGAAGGTAATTCATTTGCCACAGATGAATGTTGATTTACACCATTATCAATGAATCCCATGTCTACACACACAACAACAAAACTATATGTGTATGCACGTAGAGAGATACATATGTATTGAACGTCCATGAACCTATAGGAGTAGAAAAGATACGATCAACTTCAGTTTCAAACATAAATGGTGTTGGTCCCCGGATTGAATTATCACTAGTTTCTGTAGGTTGATTTTCTTCAAAAACTTTATCAATTTCCTTAGCTTCTTGTGAGGGCCCTCCTGGTAAAATATATACTGCCAGCCCTGTCTTGTCATCATCAAGAATAGCAAACTGACTTTCATTGGGACCAATAAATGCTGCATCTATACCTGTAGAAAACTACTTGAATTATTTTATTGCACATAAAGTATGACCGAACTCTGGCTGAAAGAGAAAAGAAATGTATTCCTCATACATAAATACCTTTCACGGTGCTGCTTTTACTGTTTACTGTCTCTATTTCAGTATTTTCCCGATAAAGCACAACTTCATTTGTAACGCCACTAAATTCATAAACTACAAGAAATAGATGTTGCTTTTTACTGTAAATCAAGTAATTTGCTCGATACTCCACACTGGCAGGAATCTATACAAAGATGCTGAACATTAAAAGGTTGAATATAGACATGATTTTCACTTGTAAAATATAAATAGTTACAACAGATTATATTATGCAAAGGATGGTATCAATAGAATTAGAGGGACAACATGATATTTGTTAAAATTATTACTCTCTACATTACCGAGTTATAGAGCTTTTTGTAGGTATTCTCCAATCCAGATGAGAGGTTATATGCCATAAGATTTGGTCCCTCCACATAAAAAGCCCTGACAGGATAATGAAGAACTCGGTTCTCTTTATTGAAAAAATTAAGCTCCAAATGGAATGGCTGGCAGTGCATGAATGGTTTTAGCTGATTGAACAAAAATGTTTAAAGACAATAAATCAGTCCCTAATCAAATTGTCATAGGGACCTTACCTGGAGAATAGGAATGTCCTTCAGACGATGCTTGGTATCTAGAACAGCAATGAGGGGTAAGCGAGATATAGGGGCACTTTTTGTATGGCCTTCCATAAAATGCTACAAGAATAATGCAGAAGTACAAAATTTGAGTCAGGGCAAGGAGATTTGCCAAAGCTTTCTCAGGAAGTTATATGCAGGACTGTTATGAAATTTAAGCCATCAAATTTTGTGGTCAAGTTATAGAGTCCCATCTTAGCCATTGCACCTTTTTCTGACATTGAGGCTTACAAAAAAGTAATACAATAGGAAATAAACTTACACTGTGAAGAAAAGCCTTCCTTGCAATGTCTGATAATGTAAGATGACTATGGCTGCAAGAACGAGAATAGATTGTCAACAATGGCATGAGATCATTACGAATTTTCACAAATCGAATGTATTGTATAACAGAAAAGGGAGAAAAGAGTACAAAGTTATGAGTTGTAAATCAATTTGAACGATTTCAAATCTCAATGATGACATTCTACAAGCAAAAATAATTAGGACATATGTATTATGTACATACATAAGAATACCGTCTAATGACTAAAGGAAGATTCCAAGACCAATACACCAACAATTGTATTCAATACTAGGTTGAATAGCACATAATGTTTTCCTGGCATTTATATCTGCTTGAAGTCCACAGTCAACATAGTTGTAGCAAACATAGCAATTCAGCCAAAAGAGATGGTCTATACTCCTTTTGAGTTCTTAGTCAATCATATCAAGTCCCTTTCAGAAGTGTTTATGATAATTAGTGCTGAAGCAAGAAAGAATTCAGAACCTTTCTTAACCAAACTTTTTTCTCTTGTATGCCTTCATAGAGTAAGTTCTTATACATAAGTTTTTTTCCTATTCTGATTTTGGAAGTTGTATGCTAAAGCAGAATTTATCTTCGTCCACCTTAACCATTACTAGAGCATTTAGCACCCAAAAAGTCCTAAGTTAATCTTTATTTTGGTGGCCTTTCAAAACATAGAAAAATGAGATGCAACCTCATATACCAATTCTATTTAAGCAACATATTGATCTTCTGCTAATGCCTAAATACTTCAATTAAGGAAAGGGAGAAAGAAAAAGAAAGAGTTAAATATATGATAAAGTTGTGGAGAACTTCTACCCATGTGAGAGGTCGATACATTATACACAAGACACAAATTTCTTTATTGGCAAAAATATATGGAAATAATAATTGGTTTCACCAAAGAAGTTCATACACCAGATGTAAGTTAGGTTGAAATTGTGAGTGTTAGTAAATATTTCCCCACAGGTGGAAGCCACACTGGAGATCCAAAAACACACCTAACTAAAGTGTAAAAGAAGCCAATGGACATTTCATGATGATGATAGCATCTATGCCTTCCCTAAGAGATTAGAGGATCAAGGTTGACTAATATGGAAACCTATATACAAGTTTGATTTGTGATGAAGTTCTGTTAATTGAAAACTTAAAACAGTTTCATAGAACATGCAGATAAACAATAGACTTCTCAAAATGGTTAACTGCAGCTAAATGAAAAGTCAGTCCATTTCATGATGATGTACAAAACACTTTCAATTAAAGCACCCAAAGCTCTTCCATCAATGGTCCACATATCCAGGTTACATGTTGCATCCAAGGCTCCAACACTATTGTTGCAGCTAAACCTATATGCAAGTGTAGATATTGAGTGATATTTCATAATCCAAAGTTCGGATTCCAAACAGATCCCATCAAATATTCAAGTCTAAATACTCAGAATAGTGAGGGATATAGAGTCAGAACAACAAAATAGATTCTAACCACTAGTTTTCAATTAAATACTTGTTACATATTTTCCTCTACCCAGTTGTAGATTTCAACTCACCCTTTCAGATGATGTTCTTGTAATTGAGCTTGAAGCTGATGATCTGCTAAGACTCCAGATGAACCCAAGACTGACAATTTTTCTTTTAAAACAGATGCTGCAAAGAATCTCTACCATTAATATATATCTGATTAAAGAGATGGATGGAAACAACAAATCTAATGCAAATATGACATGCATGGTACTGATAGAAGCCAGAATGTGAAAAACAGAACCTGCAACAGTAAACAAAAATAACTACCAAAAAAATGTATGAAACAAATGAGGTATGTTAGAAAAATAAATATTTTTTGTCCAATAGACCAAATTAAAAACATGGCTTGGAATTGTACCCAAAAATTAAATAAAAGGCATTGCCTGGGACATTATGCAAGATGTCCACAAAAGGTGGAGAAAAAACATCACATAATTTTACCACACAGGGCAGAAAGTATAGCAGAAAAACTACAAACCTAAACTGTGGAAATTTTATATGTTCCAATAGAAAATATCCTGAATTATTGAAGGGTGTTTAACCTTTAGTTCCAGCTAAATAAAAAATAGTTACCTGACGATCCCCGTGCACCTTGCAAAACTGCAAAAAGTTGTTTTCTCCTTTGTCTACTGGATGCGGTCTTGTTTTTTGAAGTATCTCCAGTTGTTACATTCTGTTGAAGTAAACAGCAAGTTTATGTATCCTATATTCACTAGCAAGGAAGGTATAAATAATGAAAGGTTGCCCTTAACTGCAAACACTAATGCTGCCAAATTAGATTTTGGATGAAATTCTATGGCTTTAATCCGTGGTAAGGGATACACTGCTTCTCCGCCTTGTTGAGAAAGGATACGTGGGATATCAATCACTTCAATTGCTGCATCAGAATGTAATATGAATTAGCCAACTGATTTCAATGATTTGAACAGTAAGATAGTGAAGCATATCGAATGTTGATATTCTTGACTCTTGAGTATATTTGATTTGATTCTTTCTAAATTTCTTTTATTCTTTCTTTCATACAACCATCACCACAAAGAAATTGAAAGGTAAGAACTATATGGATTGGCGTAATGTTGTTGAAGTGTTTTTTCTAGGCCAAGGACTTTCCGAACACCTTGCCAAGAAGGTTGATGAAGTCAAGGCTATATTGGGAAGGGCTGATAGAACAAGAATTTTGCAATACTCACATAACATGAGAAACCATCTATCAAAAACCAACGGGAAATTCGTAGTAGAGGCAGAAAGAGTCAAGATATCTAACCAGCAGGCTCAAAAAAATTTGCTGGCATAGGAGGTTTATTAGGATTAACTATAACCCGTGTTTTCCAAACTTTCATATTTCCATCCTTTGATAAGGTCACAAGTATACGCAAAGTGGTCAGCCAAGCAACTGATGTTATTGGTTGTGAGCCAACTTGAATTCTGAAGTTTCCATAAGATAATCATTAGATTCCAAGTCAAGAACAAGAGTAAAATTACAAAGACTTCAATATTTCCATCAATAGGATATAAGTAAATAACAAATTCAAAATATATAACCAAGATGCTAGGTCATTCAGTCAGATAATGGAGAAACCTCAACCATAGGTAAACTACAGTCACTCACATTCCAATCATACTAGGCTTCTCAGTTGATACATCCCATGCCAAAAGTGTACCGCGTCGATCACCAACAAAAATCCATTCTAGAGTCGGATGAAATGCAAATGCACTAGCGCCATTAAGCTTTATAGTGTTTTCAACTGAATAAGAAACAAAAAATAAAATAGCACTAAGGATATAACATATTGGATAAATATAAACCATATCAACAAGAATAGAATGTATCAAAAATCATCTCACGTTGTAGTGTGTAATGAACAGCATAGGTGTGAATGTTATATGCTCGAATCAAACCTTCTGCATAAGCAACATACTAGGACACAAGTGAAAAAATCGAGAAGTGAGATTGAAGTACCATTAGAAGAAAGACCGATGATTAGATCTTTATTCAGAGAAATACATATAACATGAACTTGCCAATAAATGGAATTATGACAAGTATATGTAAGTATACCAAAACAGGGAGGCGAGGATGACAAGCAAGATTCACAATAGGCTTCTTCAAGTCTGTCTTGATTTTTGTGGGTGCTCTACCGCCTTCAACAGTTCCAACAACTTCATTTATGCAAAAACAGATGTAAAAAAATACAAGGATTATTAATCAAACCAGTGACAATAATACATTTGCCTACACAGATAAGAATCCAGACATCCAACCTGTAACACTCATCCGTTTATGAAATCCAAAAAACACAACATGTTGTAATGGAGTCATTGCCAGATGAACTTCTGTATCAGAATAAATTTTCTCATTCTTCTTCTCTGGCGAATGCAATACACATGTTTGCTCTAAGTCAAAATCGCAAGATCTTATTGTACAATCCTACAAATGAAAAGTAACAACTGTAATAAATACAGAAGAACTTTGCAATAACAACTCACACAAATAAACTAAATACACAAGTTGAGCAACATTAAATTCAGAAAAACATAGACTGAATAATTCTATGTCCAAGTAATAAGAAATGAATAACCATCAATGTAAGAGAAGTTCAGGTGGGTCCAACCTGGAGGATCGCAATCACAGAATGCCCACTTGTAGGACTATATGACATGCGGACAACAGGTGCACCGATTTCAAGAGCAGAAATCTTGCTTCCTGTCAATGCATCAAATTCTGCATGCGTGGAAACAACCCAATTCATCAATACAAAAACAAAATATAAGCAACATATAAAAAGGGCAAGTCTACTCCACCCAGTTAACTCACAAGTGCTCTGAGTATAGAAAACTATTGGATCATATGTAATGGATGAACATAAAGTTTCTAGTATTAGTACATGTACATGCCTTCAGAAAACAATGCTTCGTAAGCAAGTTGAGCTACATGTACATGCCGTCAGAAAACAAAGCTTCAGGAGCAAGCGGAGCAACATTTACTACGCATCTGGGTCATGGTGGTTTACAAAGTTATGTACTTAAGTGTATCTAATCTGGACGGGATTCTGAGTATACTATGTCTTCAATAGCTACTAAAAGGGTCAACATGGATATTGTTGAAGAATCAAGAGAAATCATATTTGATTCTCTTTTATTTTATATTATTATATTTATTTTTATTTTATGATTTTGTCATTATTACTCAGTATTACTATTGTAATTTCTTTTCCTATATAAACAGCTTAAGGCTGTAGTAATAAAACATGAAAGTATTATATTATTTTGTCTTTTACTTTCTTCATGGTATCAAGAGCTCTGGTTAGGGTTCTGTAAACAACCCATCAGGGTTTGTGGCTCTAATCAACTAAGGCACAAAATACCCCATGGAAGGCAGCCCTTATGAGTAGCGGTGGCAGCAACGACGATGGTTTGGGTAAAAAATCAGAAGTAGTCGACAACGCCGACAGTATGGGTTTAGGCAGCGGCCCAGGCGGCAGTGGCGGCGGCCCAGGCGGCAGTGGCGGCGGTCCAGGCGGCAGTGGCGGCGGCCCAGGCGGCAGTGGCGGCAGCCCAGGCGACAATAATGGTTTATCTAACAATGGTTTTTCCAACTTTTTTGGCCATGAGGGAACTTCTAATGTCCTTAAGGTTGAAATTCAAAAACTCAATGGAAAAAATTATGTTGAATGGTCCCAAACCACAAGATTGATATTAGACGGTAAGGGAAAATATGGTTTCCTAACCGGAGAGGTGCAAATGCCTGCCACTACCGATCCGAATTACAGGTTTTGGAAATCTGAGAACTCTGTTATTATCGCTTGGCTGCTTAGTAATATGGAATCAATGATAAGAAAACCTTTTATGTTTTTGCCTACTGCAAAGGAAGTTTGGGAGGCAGTCAAAGAAACATATTCTGACATTCAGAATTCTTCTCAAATTTTTGATCTCAAATCACGATTGTGGCATGCCAAACAAGGAGATAGAGATGTCACTACCTATTACAATGAGTTGATGACACTATGGCAAGAATTGGATCTCTGCTATGATGATCATTGGAAGTGCTGTGAGGACAGTGTTTTGTTTCTTAAGAGACAGGAGAACGACCGAGTATTCATGTTCTTGGTTGGGCTTAATAAGCAGCTCGATGAAGTCCGTGGCAGAATATTGGGAAAGATTCCATTGCCATCACTTCGGGAAGCGTTCTCAGAAGTTAGAAGAGAAGAGGCGAGACAAGGTGTTATGATGGGTAAAACACCTTCTGTTGGTGAGGTTGAAAGCGCTGCCCTAATCTCTAAGAATGAAGACGGGAAGAGAGATGGCAAGAAACCATGGTGCGAACATTGCAAACGTCTAGGGCACACACGTGATACGTGTTGGAAGCTCCATGGAAAACCTCTAAATTGGAAGAAAAAAGAAGGAAACGAAGGTCATGCCCTCCAAGCTGGTACCTCTAATCAAGAGAAGCAGTCCCCTTCAAGCTCATCTCCTTTCACCAAGGAACAATTAGATAAATTGTACAAACTCCTTGAGTCTCAAACTCCTTCTTGCTCTATAGCTCAAAGAGGTAATTTTCCAAATACTGCTCTACTTAGTGTCACTCCCAGCCATACTTGGATTATCGATTCTGGTGCTACTGATCATATGACTGGGGAGTCGAGTCTATTTTCTTCTTATAGTCCTTGTGCAGGTAACCACAAAATTAAAATTGCAGATGGCTCTCTTTCAGCCATTGCAGGGAAAGGTTCTGTTATTCTGTCACCTGTGTTAACCTTAAAAGATGTCTTACATGTTCCTAATTTATCATGTAATCTGTTATCCATTACTAAATTAACAAAGGATATAAATTGTCAAGCTAACTTCTTTCATTCTCATTGCACTTTTAAGGATTTGAGCACGGGGAAGATGATTGGCAATGCTAAGGAGAGTGGAGGACTCTATTATCTTGACAACGGACTCGACTTCAAAGACCAACAAAAAACAAGTACCTGCTTTGAATCTATTTTTGTCTCTTCTAATAATGATGATATTATGTTATGGCATTTACGGTTAGGACATCCTAGTTTTCCGTATTTGAAACATTTGTTTCCCAAATTATTTTCTAAGAAGGATCCGTCTTTATTTCATTGTGAAACTTGTGAACTTGCTAAACATCACCGTTCTTCTTTTTCTACACAACCATATAAACCATCAAAACCGTTTGCAGTTATTCATAGTGATGTTTGGGGTCCTAATAGAATAAACACCTTTTCTAATAAAAAATGGTTTATAACTTTTATTGATGATCATACTAGAATTTGTTGGGTATATCTATTAAAAGAAAAATCTGAAGTTGGACAGGTTGTCAAAAACTTTTTTACAATGGTGCATACTCAATACCAAACAAATATTCAAGTCTTCAGAAGTGACAATCGTAAAGAATATTTTAATACACTTTTGTCCGATTTTTTTCTTGCAAATGGGGTTGTTCATCAAAGTTCTTGTGTTAATACACCCCAACAAAATGGAATTGCAGAGAGAAAGAATAGGCATCTTCTTGAGGTTGCTAGAGCTTTACTATTTGCAAATAACGTTCCAAAATATTTGTGGGGTGAAGCTGTTTTAACTGCATCATATTTAATTAATCGAATGCCATCTAAAGTTTTAGATTTTCATACCCCTCTTGATGTTTTTCGAAATTATTTTCCTTTGACTAGTGTCTCTGCTAATTTGCCATTAAAAGTTTTTGGTTGCATTGCTTTTGTTCATGAACATAAACACCTTGACAAACTCGAGCCACGAGCAATAAAATGTGTGTTTACCGGTTACTCTCCAACTCAAAAGGGGTATCGATGTTTTGAACCGAAATCAAAAAGAATTTTTGTAACCATGGATGTTACTTTTGTTGAAAATCAACCATTTTTTACTGACATTCATCTTCAGGGGGGAAATTTTAAGGAAGATTCATCTTTTACGTTTGAAAACATCATTACTTTAAGTGATATAGTGTCGTCACAAAATTTTGAGACTTATATAGATGCACCAAAAGAAAATGCCCAAGAATCCATATTGAAACTCAATCCACTTATGAATGAGGTTTCGACAGATTCGGGGGCGACAATTTCAAATCAAAATCACAATGATCAAAATCACAATAATGAAGGACCACCTGAAATGCCACAACATAATGACTCAGATAAAGAGACACAAAGCAGGTTTACTACAATTGACCCTACTTGGAAGGGAAATGTCTTTGAAAGAAGAAACCATAAACAGAGAAATGAAGGACCCATTCTCCGACCCTTCCAAGATTCCGAACCAATAGATAATCCAACACATCATCTTGATACAGGTAAGTCTTCTTCTGTTGTTGAGAGTCATGTCGAGTATCCTGATATAGACATTCCTATTGCAATTAGAAAACCTGTTAGATCATGCACTAAATATCCTTTGTCTAATTATGTGTCATACTCAAAATTGTCTTCTTCATTTGCTGCATTTACCTCTAAGTTGTCTGCTGTAGAAATTCCAAAAAATATACAGGAGGCTCTAAAAATTCCAAAGTGGAAGGAAGCTGTTCTTGAGGAGATGAGAGCTCTTGAGAAGAATCAAACTTGGAGAGTCATGACGTTACCTACAGGAAAGAATACTGTTGGTTGTAAATGGGTATTTACTGTAAAATATAATTCTGACAACACAGTTGAAAGATACAAGGCACGCTTGGTTGCTAAAGGGTTTACTCAGACATATGGCATTGATTACTCGGAGACTTTTGCTCCCGTTGCCAAATTAAACACTATTAGAGTCCTCTTGTCCTTGGCAGTGAATTTAGATTGGTCTCTTAACCAACTTGATGTAAAAAATGCTTTTCTGAATGGTGATTTGGAGGAGGAAGTATACATGGATAGTCCACCTGGCTTTGAAGATAAATTTGATTCAAATGTGTGCAAACTACAAAAATCCCTTTATGGTCTCAAGCAATCCCCAAGGGCTTGGTTTGAAAAATTCACTCGGTCGGTCAAAAAGCAAGGATATATGCAGGGACAATCAGACCATACTCTGTTCATGAAATTCTCTAATGTTGGTAAAATTGCAATTCTAATTGTATATGTAGATGATATTATTCTCACAGGAGATGACATTGTCGAGATGGAAAGGTTGAAGAAAAATTTGACACAAGAATTTGAGATCAAAGATTTAGGCGCGCTTAAATATTTTCTTGGTATGGAAGTTGCTCGCTCAAAGAAGGGAATTGTTGTTTCTCAAAGAAAATACATCCTAGATCTCTTGGAAGAAACTGGGATGAGTGGGTGTAAACCAGCAGATACTCCTATGGAATTAAATGCTAAACTTTGGGAGAAAGGCAGTGTTCCTATTGAGATTGGAAGATACCAGAGGTTAGTCGGCAAACTTATTTATCTAGTCCACACTAGACCTGACATCGCTTTCTCTGTGAGTGTTGTAAGCCAATTCATGCATTCTCCCTATGAAGAACACTTGGAGGCAGTTTATCGGATCTTAAGGTACTTGAAATCCAATCCTGGAAAGGGTTTGTACTTCAAGAAAACTAATGACAGAGAAGTATCTATATTTACAGATGCTGATTGGGCAGGATCAATTACTGATAGAAAATCCACCACTGGATATTGTGCCTATGTTTGGGGAAATTTAGTTACTTGGAGAAGTAAGAAACAAGGGGTTGTTGCTCGAAGTAGTGCAGAAGCTGAATTCAGAGCAATGGCTCAAGGAATCTGTGAACTTTTATGGATTCGTAAACTCTTGGACGAATTGAAAATGAAAGTTGACTCACCCTTAAAATTGTTCTGTGATAGCAAAGCAGCAATAAGTATAGCTCACAACCCTGTACAACATGATAGAACCAAGCACATTGAGATTGACCGCCATTTCATAAAAGAAAAAATTGATGCTGGAATTATATGCCTACCATTTGTGACTTCCAATCAGCAAACTGCTGATATCTTGACAAAGAGTTTGGCAAGACCCAATTTTGAGCGACTTATAGCCAAGTTGGGCATGACAGATATCTATGCACCAACTTGAGGGGGGGTGTTGAAGAATCAAGAGAAATCATATTTGATTCTCTTTTATTTTATATTATTATATTTATTTTTATTTTATGATTTTGTCATTATTACTCAGTATTACTATTGTAATTTCTTTTCCTATATAAACAGCTTAAGGCTGTAGTAATAAAACATGAAAGTATTATATTATTTTGTCTTTTACTTTCTTCATGGTATCAAGAGCTCTGGTTAGGGTTCTGTAAACAACCCATCAGGGTTTGTGGCTCTAATCAACTAAGCTATGGCACAAAATACCCCATGGAAGGCAGCCCTTATGAGTAGCGGTGGCAGCAACGACGATGGTTTGGGTAAAAAATCAGAAGTAGTCGACAACGCCGACAGTATGGGTTTAGGCAGCGGCCCAGGCGGCAGTGGCGGCGGCCCAGGCGGCAGTGGCGGCAGCCCAGGCGACAATAATGGTTTATCTAACAATGGTTTTTCCAACTTTTTTGGCCATGAGGGAACTTCTAATGTCCTTAAGGTTGAAATTCAAAAACTCAATGGAAAAAATTATGTTGAATGGTCCCAAACCACAAGATTGATATTAGACGGTAAGGGAAAATATGGTTTCCTAACCGGAGAGGTGCAAATGCCTGCCACTACTGATCCGAATTACAGGTTTTGGAAATCTGAGAACTCTGTTATTATCGCTTGGCTGCTTAGTAATATGGAATCAATGATAAGAAAACCTTTTATGTTTTTGCCTACTGCAAAGGAAGTTTGGGAGGCAGTCAAAGAAACATATTCTGACATTCAGAATTCTTCTCAAATTTTTGATCTCAAATCACGATTGTGGCATGACAAACAAGGAGATAGAGATGTCACTACCTATTACAATGAGTTGATGACACTATGGCAAGAATTGGATCTCTGCTATGATGATCATTGGAAGTGCTGTGAGGACAGTGTTTTGTTTCTTAAGAGACAGGAGAACGACCGAGTATTCATGTTCTTGGTTGGGCTTAATAAGCAGCTCGATGAAGTCCGTGGCAGAATATTGGGAAAGATTCCATTGCCATCACTTCGGGAAGCGTTCTCAGAAGTTAGAAGAGAAGAGGCGAGACAAGGTGTTATGATGGGTAAGACACATTCTGTTGGTGAGGTTGAAAGCGCTGCCCTAATCTCTAAGAATGAAGACGGGAAGAGAGATGGCAAGAAACCATGGTGCGAACATTGCAAACGTCTAGGGCACACACGTGATACGTGTTGGAAGCTCCATGGAAAACCTCTAAATTGGAAGAAAAAAGAAGGAAACGAAGGTCATGCCCTCCAAGCTGGTACCTCTAATCAAGAGAAGCAGTCCCCTTCAAGCCCATCTCCTTTCACCAAGGAACAATTAGATAAATTGTACAAACTCCTTGAGTCTCAAACTCCTTCTTGCTCTATAGCTCAAAGAGGTAATTTTCCAAATACTGCTCTACTTAGTGTCACTCCCAGCCATACTTGGATTATCGATTCTGGTGCTACTGATCATATGACTGGGGAGTCGAGTCTATTTTCTTCTTATAGTCCTTGTGCAGGTAACCACAAAATTAAAATTGCAGATGGCTCTCTTTCAGCCATTGCAGGGAAAGGTTCTGTTATTCTGTCACCTGTGTTAACCTTAAAAGATGTCTTACATGTTCCTAATTTATTATGTAATCTGTTATCCATTACTAAATTAACAAAGGATATAAATTGTCAAGCTAACTTCTTTCATTCTCATTGCACTTTTAAGGATTTGAGCACGGGGAAGATGATTGGCAATGCTAAGGAGAGTGGAGGACTCTATTATCTTGACAATGGACTCGACTTCAAAGACCAACAAAAAACAAGTACCTGCTTTGAATCTATTTTTGTCTCTTCTAATAATGATGATATTATGTTATGGCATTTACGGTTAGGACATCCTAGTTTTCCGTATTTGAAACATTTGTTTCCCAAATTATTTTCTAAGAAGGATCCGTCTTTATTTCATTGTGAAACTTGTGAACTTGCTAAACATCACCGTTCTTCTTTTTCTACACAACCATATAAACCATCAAAACCGTTTGCAGTTATTCATAGTGATGTTTGGGGTCCTAATAGAATAAACACCTTTTCTAATAAAAAATGGTTTATAACTTTTATTGATGATCATACTAGAATTTGTTGGGTATATCTATTAAAAGAAAAATCTGAAGTTGGACAGGTTGTCAAAAACTTTTTTACAATGGTGCATACTCAATACCAAACAAATATTCAAGTCTTCAGAAGTGACAATGGTAAAGAATATTTTAATACACTTTTGTCCGATTTTTTTCTTGCAAATGGGGTTGTTCATCAAAGTTCTTTTGTTAATACACCCCAACAAAATGGAATTGCAGAGAGAAAGAATAGGCATCTTCTTGAGGTTGCTAGAGCTTTACTATTTGCAAATAACGTTCCAAAATATTTGTGGGGTGAAGCTGTTTTAACTGCATCATATTTAATTAATCGAATGCCATCTAAAGTTTTAGATTTTCATACCCCTCTTGATGTTTTTCGAAATTATTTTCCTTTGACTAGTGTCTCTGCTAATTTGCCATTAAAAGTTTTTGGTTGCACTGCTTTTGTTCATGAACATAAACACCTTGACAAACTCGAGCCACGAGCAATAAAATGTGTGTTTACCGGTTACTCTCCAACTCAAAAGGGGTATCGATGTTTTGAACCGAAATCAAAAAGAATTTTTGTAACCATGGATGTTACTTTTGTTGAAAATCAACCATTTTTTACTGACATTCATCTTCAGGGGGGAAATTTTAAGGAAGATTCATCTTTTACGTTTGAAAACATCATTACTTTAAGTGATATAGTGTCGTCACAAAATTTTGAGACTTATATAGATGCACCAAAAGAAAATGCCCAAGAATCCATATTGAAACTCAATCCACTTATGAATGAGGTTTCGACAGATTCGGGGGCGACAATTTCAAATCAAAATCACAATGATCAAAATCACAATAATGAAGGACCACCTGAAATGCCACAACATAATGACTTAGATAAAGAGACACAAAGCAGGTTTACTACAATTGACCCTACTTGGAAGGGAAATGTCTTTGAAAGAAGAAACCATAAACAGAGAAATGAAGGACCCATTCTCCGACCCTTCCAAGATTCCGAACCAATAGATAATCCAACACATCATCTTGATACAGGTAAGTCTTCTTCTGTTGTTGAGTGTCATGTCGAGTATCCTGATATAGACCTTCCTATTGCAATTAGAAAACCTGTTAGATCATGCACTAAATATCCTTTGTCTAATTATGTGTCATACTCAAAATTGTCTTCTTCATTTGCTGCATTTACCTCTAAGTTGTCTGCTGTAGAAATTCCAAAAAATATACAGGAGGCTCTAAAAATTCCAAAGTGGAAGGAAGCTGTTCTTGAGGAGATGAGAGCTCTTGAGAAGAATCAAACTTGGAGAGTCATGACGTTACCTACAGGAAAGAATACTGTTGGTTGTAAATGGGTATTTACTGTAAAATATAATTCTGACAACACAGTTGAAAGATACAAGGCACGCTTGGTTGCTAAAGGGTTTACTCAGACATATGGCATTGATTACTCAGAGACTTTTGCTCCCGTTGCCAAATTAAACACTATTAGAGTCCTCTTGTCCTTGGCAGTGAATTTAGATTGGTCTCTTAACCAACTTGATGTAAAAAATGCTTTTCTGAATGGTGATTTGGAGGAGGAAGTATACATGGATAGTCCACCTGGCTTTGAAGATAAATTTGATTCAAATGTGTGCAAACTACAAAAATCCCTTTATGGTCTCAAGCAATCCCCAAGGGCTTGGTTTGAAAAATTCACTCGGTCGGTCAAAAAGCAAGGATATATGCAGGGACAATCAGACCATACTCTATTCATGAAATTCTCTAATGTTGGTAAAATTGCAATTCTAATTGTATATGTAGATGATATTATTCTCACAGGAGATGACATTGTCGAGATGGAAAGGTTGAAGAAAAATTTGACACAAGAATTTGAGATCAAAGATTTAGGCGCGCTTAAATATTTTCTTGGTATGGAAGTTGCTCGCTCAAAGAAGGGAATTGTTGTTTCTCAAAGAAAATACATCCTAGATCTCTTGGAAGAAACTGGGATGAGTGGGTGTAAACCAGCAGATACCCCTATGGAATTAAATGCTAAACTTTGGGAGAAAGGCAGTGTTCCTATTGAGATTGGAAGATACCAGAGGTTAGTCGGCAAACTTATTTATCTAGCCCACACTAGACCTGACATCGCTTTCTCTGTGAGTGTTGTAAGCCAATTCATGCATTCTCCCTATGAAGAACACTTGGAGGCAGTTTATCGGATCTTAAGGTACTT